>JANHMN010000010.1:74983388-75023239 GCA_030674055.1 Rhabdomys pumilio
TTTTTTCGTTTTTTTTTTTTTTTTTTTTTTTTTTGGTTTTTCGAGACAGGGTTTATCTGTATAGCCATGGCTGTCCTGGAACTCACTCTGTAGACCAGGCTGGCCTCAAACTCAGAAATCTACCTGCCTTTGCCTCCCAAATCCTGAGATTAAAAGTGTGTGTCACCACTGCCCAGCTGAACATTTTGTACTATATGAAAATAATGCAGTTCTCAAGTAAAGGTTGCCTCAAAGTTTTGATCCAAAACTCATTCAATTAGTCAATTTACGTTTCTTCTACATGCCATTTCTTTGAAACAAAAAATATCGAAAAAGTAGAGACTTCCCAACAATAAAATCAGTCTCTATCTCTTTACAAGTGTTGAAACACAGATCTATATCATGGACAAATAAGTCTGATTTTTCATGGCATTGTAATTTATGATGCAAATTCACAGGACAAATTTTAGGTAGACTGACTCCAAAGTCAACTATATCACAGAGGTAGACTCACCAAGCTCAGAGTTAAACCCTTTTGAGAAACCGAGCACATCTTTCTCCAAGAAAGATTATGACTTGTCTTTTCCCATTTATCTACCTTGTTAACTGGGGTGATGTGAAGTAATAACCTAGACTCCACATTTATTCAGCAAAATATCTTGCTTAAGAGGAAATCAGAAACAAACAAAAGCCATAAATTCATATTTATGTAATATTAACACAGACATGGTATACAATATTTTCCCTTTATTCATACCATTATCTTCCTTTGTGTTTCAGATGCATAGTAATGTTCATTTTCTTTTTGGTGATTATTTCTTCATTTTAAAATAGAAAATAGTAAGTTAAAACAAAAACTAAAACATCAGAATTGGGAAAAAAAAAAACAAACAAAATAAAAAGAGCCGAGGAGAAGCCAAAAGAAATAGTCCTACTCATTCACACGCTCGGGACTCTTATAAAAACTCTAAACTGGAAAACACAATTAAAGTGTAAATGGCTTGGTGCAGAACTGAGCAGCACTGTGCTTTCTGCCCCAGCTCTCTGATTTCATGTGAATTGTGACCATGATGATTTAGAGGGATGTCTTGGTATCTTACCCACTCTCTGGCACTTATACTCTTTCTGTGTCCTCTTCCATAAGGCTTTCTGAGCTCTGAGGAGAGAGATTTGATGGAGACACCCTGCTTAGTACTGAGTGTTCCAAGGTCTCTCACTCTCTGCATAATATTAGACTGTGAGTTTCTATATTTGTCCCCATCTGTATCAGGAGGACGTTGTTCTGATGACAGCTGATCATGACACTGCTGTGTTTCTCAGTCCAGAATGATCCATGGTAGTTTTTAGCACTTGTATCAATCTTCAGCTTGAATTTTAATTCTTGTCCATTATCCAGTGGACTTTTACTTTCTCACAATGATATTGTCTGTAATTATCAAAGAAATGTGCCCTGTGGAGTACCTTCAATGACAAATCAATGACAATATGGTTACATCTTATGTATTTTTCAAGAACTCATTGGAATAGTTTTATGGTCATTGTAGATGTCCAAGCAATGCAACTACTCTTTTTACTGCTTCTTTATGGTCCCTGTCAATGCTTTTGCAGTAGCAGACCTCTTTCTACATATTTGCAAATTATATTTGATATGAACTCTTTAAGGCCCCTTCACCCTGGGAATTTTGGAGTAATTTTTAAGATTTGGAGGTCAACAAATTAATATCTTTTCTCCTTCTTTAATATTCAAAGTTAACTGAAAGATGCATTCTAAAAATATGTATACTTTTGAAACAATTTGTTTTTGTTATTAAAACCTGAAATGGGTCTTTAGACATAAGCAATTAGTCAATTGACACTTCTCATTTATTCAAAATTGTTGAAATAAAGAAGCATTCACAATAATTGATGTAATTAATTTGTACCACGTGTATCACAAAATTAATTGCAATGTAATTGTCTATGTACAAGATTAAAATTGCCTGCAACATAAGTTTACATGTTAGTAATATAGAGCCCATGATCCAGGACATTGTAGGTGTTGGAGTGACTCCTTATATCCTGTACTATGCTAACAGTCACTGTTCACTGAAGCAAGACTGCAACCATTTGTACAGTGGAAGCACATGCATGTGCATTATTCAGTGAAATGTGTTGTATAGGCCCTTTCTTCTGTCACTATTGCTTTGTACATTAAATGCCTAAATAATTCTTTATATTTTCAGTGGATTAACTCTGTCAGAGCAGGCTCTATGAGCTTCTTTATTCCTTGTTCATGGCAGCTGAAGCCTATTTTCTGTGTTGGTTAAGAAAGACCTTATACACCACGCTGTTGTTTCCTTGGAAACAAAGCATAGCATACTCAACTAGCTCCCATGCATCTCTCTATTCAGAAAAGAATGTGTGAGTTTAGAGAGGTACTTAAAAACATGAGGCTTAGTTCTGTGAAATTATCTTCAGCTTATAACACAGAATTCTGATTCAGACTCAGAAGTGAGATAAGTCTTCTATCTTATTGGTAAAGCTTCTTCAGAAAACTTGTCTCCCATTGCTTGTTTGATTCTTTTCAACACTAATCATTGGGAGAACATTAGTTCAAGGTGGCTCTAGTACCTGTATTCCTTTGTAAACATGGCAATTTAATGAAAGGAAAGGAAACATATTTTAACCAGTCATCAGCTAATTTCTAACCAGAAACTCTCCGTAGGAATGATCCAATCAGGGCTGCTTTCAATTTTCTTTCTTTTTTTTTTGAATCTTCCTTAGCTTTCAAATGCCTTTCTATCCTTCAATCCATTTGCCAGGCCATTCTGTAGCTTCCTATTTATGAAATCTTTTATTCCTAGTCTTTAAATGTTCAGTATGTCTGTGTTTATCTTTTAGCAGCTCATAATGATAGTACATATATTTTAAATCATCTTATTTACATTCCAGATGTTGCCCCTCCCTCCCAGTCCCCCCTTCCACAGTTCCTCATCCCATTTCCCATCTCCCTAGCACCCAAGAGATTACTCTTCCTCCCATTCCCCTCACCCTAGCCATTCCCCTTCTTTGGGGCCTGAAGTCTCTCCAAGATTAGGCACATCCTCTCCCACTGAGGCCAGATCAGGCACTCCTCTGCTATATATGTGCTGGGGGCCTCAGACCAGCCCATGTACGCTCTCTGATTGATATAACCTCATCTTTCTTTTAATCTGCATTAAATTTTAGAGATGGGTGAAAGGTATTGACCCTCCTTCCAATCTCTGATGAATTTTCTGCAATGCACAATACTAAGTGGTTTTATTTGTTCCTGCTTACTAGCTTTATCTCAGTGTTATCTCTATAAATTCCCATGACAAATGATGCTTTCTGCCCCTTGGCATGTTCAAATAGCTCTGAGCCAAATTGTCTCCCAGCTTTTCATTCCCTCAAGACATACATGGTCATTCACATGTGAAGAAGAATATAATCAGATGTTTTAGTTTAGAATTCTCCACACATGTCCAAATCACGTGAACTATATGTTAGATGGTACAGTATTCAACCAGAGTGTGTAGAAAGTTGATTGTTTTTATCACTTAAAATATTTGGATTTTTATCAGCTTTCAGTTGAAGGAAACAACAGATATAATTTATTTTATTCAAAAACTTGGCTCATTATTAAGGAATGACAATAAGGCAGAAATTTATAGGTAATAAATATGTTGTGCAACTTATAAATAAAGAGAGCAATCAACATTTGTCCTTGCCTCTATATTTGAAACACTCTGCCCTAAGTAAAAATCAATTCAATAACCATACTATAGCTATAAAAGCCATTTTCTAAGTTTGGAGTCAGAGGTTTACAGAAAATTTTATGTAACAGATATCCTGATCTAAATAATGTTGCTCACAGAGTGCCCTGAATCATCTCTAAAGTATAGCTTCATTTTCCTTCATGGGAGACTGTTTCATGAAGCCAGCTTTCACTTCCAGCTCCATCTGAAGCCTTACCTCCTTATCTACAGAAAGGGTTTTGCTAATGAGGCTCCTCTTACCTCCTCTTATCATGATTCCTTACGGAGCTAAGAATGAGGAATGTGGTTTTTCCAAAGTGTAGTTACTGCCATTTCCCAAACACTGAACATTTGGTGGTAGAAAGAAACTGTCTGTGCACTTCCTGGGGGAGAGTAAAACCCTTTCATTCTTGGCTTCTTTTAGGACTTCTAAATGCATCTCCTTTCAGTTGCCTTGGTGATTTCTTTGCTCATCTGTCATCACAGGTGGTATCTACTTTTCACCTGCTTCCTCTCCTTTCTTTATTACAGAATGACTTGGCTGACAATGACGTAAGCACAAAGCCCATTAATTTGGATGTCACAGATGACTTTAGGTCAAGGGTTATGAGAAATTCTGTTTCACCAAACATCTTCACAAAAGGACAGGGGTTAGCAGTGCCACTTTTGAGCACCCAAATTATTTCATACATCTGGTGTTGGTTGATTATCTTTAGCTTTGGGGAGAAATAAAAGCCGTATGTATCAGGTGGCCTTTGGAGTTTATTTCAAGGATTTCCCCATCAATATAGCCTAATATAGATTTGTTTTTTTCAATCCATGTGAATACAAACCTCCACCTCATGGCTAGTTTTCTCTGTTGAAAGCACTTCCTAAAATAGCATGCCATTTCATTCAAAAAGGTGTTCCATACCCGGTGGTTCTAAGTTAAAAACATGAAAGCTAAGCTCAGTTTCCATATTTTGCTAGGAATTCTTCCCTAGGTTGGCATTGCATATTCTTCTTTTCAGAAGCAAGGAATCTGAAGGAGAATTCATTAGGAACGTTTTCAAACTGTGATGCATCCCACCTCTGATCATCTGTGTTTGCCTCTAGTTCACAGTAATTTCACTGTGAACAAGTCTTATTTAGTGTATTCACCAAGTTTTACACTTTAAATTCAGATGGCTTTCTCGGTAGCATTGGCATAGCTCTCTAATGATGTTTGTGCTCTCCGATTACAAGGGTGCTTTTGCTTTGCAGGGCAGTGATTGGAAATATTTTCTTCAGAAAGAATAAAGAAATATTTTAATAAGATCACCTGAAAATGTCCTTGGCTATTCTCTTAGTGCCATAAGCAATCTGAATCATCTTTATATACAATTCATTTGCTCCTTCATTTTACAGTATACTTAGAACTTTTTCTGTTTCCACCTGTTTGAAGGCCGTTTCCTTGGCCCACAAAGCATCTCTTCCATATCAAAATTATTTTATTTGTGGGCATTTATCAGCCTGTAGTGTTTTGGACTTGTACATTGGGAATTTGGCTAGAGTCCCCCACCATTGTTCTCACTTGGAATGAAAACCCAAATCATATTTTTATATAATTCCAAGTGAAGAAAACATAGAGCTCAATGAAGCGAAACTATGAAGTTTACACAGGACTGTTTAAGTATGTTAGAGCTTACTTGGAACCTCTAAATAGACATATGATAATAGTTAACTACTTTACCTCTTCACTGAGTCTTCTGTGAAATAAGGGTATTCCACTATATGGTTTCAAAAGCTTATTCTCATCTTCATTGCCAAGTTTCCAAGCTCATTTGTTGTTGGTAAAGCAAAAACATTAATTTATTAAAAACCAAACCTATTTTGGCAGAATAGTTATGGTCTTTCATTTGACTCTGTTTTCTGTAATGCAGATTTTGTTTTTATTATGAACATTTCTATAAGTATAAATAGATCCAATGCTGTGTCTAACATCCAACAAACCATGCTGTTCTACAGTTTAGTCTGTTTTCTCACAAATGAGGATTCTTTCTTCACACAGAGAAGCCTCACTCTGATTTATTGTAATATAAAGGAAAGAGATTCAAAGATTTCCAGTTTAGGAAGAAGATATCATAAGAAAAGTATTTACTACAAGTTATTCTTTCAAGCAGTTAAATTATTACATGTATTCTAGATTTATATCCATTTTAGTTCAAAATTCCATTTTCTTCCAGTAATACATTGTGTATCTCCTGTTCTGATTTTCTAGAAACCCAAGGTCAAGATGCCCAGCAAACTTCTGTTAAACTACCTACTTTGCAATCCTACCCCTCTAGCTAACTGTTTATCTTAACTTCTGTTAAGCTGCTTGATTATGTAAAATCACCCCTCTGCAGCTCAGCTGCTGAGCAAGATAACAGGATGTGGGTTTTGCCTTTAAAAGCCCCTTACTCTAAGACATTGGTTCCAAATAACTGAATATAGTACCAGCTGGCTGGAATAAATACTTTTATTTGAGTATAAACTGTCTCAGTAGTAGTAGTGACCCTTATTAATTAGAAAAAAAGAAAAGGCATAAAGGAGAAAGAAAATGAAATGTTTCTATATGCACACCTTCCCCCAACTGCCTTTAACAAATAAAGGAAGCTGAGAATACTTAGAGTTCTTTCCTGCTTCCCTAAGGAAGAGTGTTTATGCATGGAATTAAGGTCCAGCAAAGGAAGAATATAAAGCTTTCCTACCACCATTCTGTCACGTTTCAAACTGGTACATCTTTGGGCTGTATTGTATTAGAATGTTTGATTTTAAAAAATACTGTTTCAGTAGCTCACTTAATTTTATTTTAAAAAGATATCACTCTGATTTGAGATGAGAAGAGAATTTCCTACAGTTTCTTAAATGGCCTCAGACATATGTCCGTCATTTTGTTTTACACATCTCTGCTAATGGTGTTTTCAGTTTTGATAAGTATAAAATTAAGTTACCAATTAATGCTGGAAAATGTTGAAGAAGCATTATATTCTATAATCTCAGAGGTTCCGACAACTTAATTCTTGATGTAAAAACAAACATTTTCTAACTCACAAGACAAATTCCAGACCTGTAGCCCACAAGCCCTCATTGTAGTAAAGCAGCCTTTCTTAGGTGAGTTATCTCTTCTCTGTCCTGTTCCTTATTCTAACCCATTGACATCTGGAAAATTATAAGCTTATTTCCAGAACTATGGTGGTGTTATGATTCACTTTTGCCTGGCCTATCACTAGCCCTCCCTGGTCCAATTAAACAGTTTGTCAATCAACTTTGCCTAACTTACCTCAGGCCACTCACCTGTACTTACCAATCTAAGTTGGGCAAATATTATATCAGTCACACAATAATTTTTTTCAATTTTTTTATCAAAAAATAAATCAAGAAATTTAAAGATGATATAAACAAAGAATTCATTGAACTACAAGAACACAATTAATATTTAAGTAATATCCAAGAAAATATACACACTTAAAGGAAAAATGAACGTAATTCAAGATTTAAAAACTTAATTCTATAAAAAAATAGAAACATTGAAGATAACATAAACTGAAATGGAGATAGCATTAAAAAAAACCCTCAATATCTCAATTAGAAAGCTCTGTGAAAAGCCTTACAACTAGAAGTCACCTTACAAGGAAATAGATTATCAGAACTCAAAGATTAAGTAGAAGATCTGGATGACATAAGAAAAAAAAGAAAGAAAAAATTAAAGCACAGAATAAGAGCATATAGGAAATATAGGGTAGCACAAGGAAACCAAATATTTGAATCATGACCAAAGAAGATGTGAAGAAACCCAGGTTAATGACACAGTTTTGTCTTTGACAAAGTCATAGCAGAAAACTCACTGAAACTATGGTAATACATACACATATAGCTACACGAAACACACAGAACACAAACTAGAAATGAACAAAAAATTTTCCATAGCATATCATAGACAAAACACTAAATATACAGAACAAAGAAAATATATTAAAACCCACAAGAGAAAAATACGAATAACAATAAAGAAAACCTATCAGATAATATTTTATTTCTCTATAGAAACTACAAAGGCAGGAAAATCCTGGAACAATACACTTCAAGTTCTAAAGATAACAATAGTCAATCAAGATTTCTGTATCCAGCAAAATGACCTAATATAGCTGAAAGAGGAAAGAAGCAAACAAAATGCTTTCCATGAGCCTAAAAGAAATAACCTATAAGAAAATTATATCCAACAACAATAAAACAATAAAAACCAACCTACACAGTGTACTTAAAGCAAAACTTCAAAGTGAAGAGAGGAATAAATGCAAACAAGAGACTCAAAAAGAAAACACATGAAGATATAATACATTGAAATCCAAACCAAAACTAAAAATGAAAACTAGAAAAAAATAAACATCTCACTCTCTTCCTCATCCTCTCTCTCTCTCTCTCTCTCTCTCTCTGTATGTGTGTGTGTCTCTTTCTTTCTTTCTCTCTCTCTCTCTCTCTCTCTCTCTCTCTCTCTCTCTGTATGTGTGTGTGTCTCTTTCTTTCTCTCTCTCTCTCTCTCTCTCTCTCTCACAGACACACACACACACACACACACACACACACACAGACCCACAAACTCTTAATAAAAACAGTAAATACTAATTACGTCAGCACTCTAATTAAAACACACAGACCAACTGAATATATTAAGAAGCAAATGGGGAAAGAGGATAACATCTGAAATGTAAAGAAATAAAATATAGAATTAAAACAAACAACAAAAAAAGAAGATACATCTCTTTGATTTGAAAGAAACTGACCTTTAAAGATAGTGTCACCTTCAAGTGAAAGAATAGTAAAATTTAAAAATACACTAGCAAAAAGAATTAAGAATCAAGCAAGTGTAGACATTCTAATATATGACAAAACAGATTTCAAACTAAAACTAGTCAGGAGACAGAAAGATATTTCATTCTAGCCAAGGGAGCCATTATTAAAAAAAAAAATAACACAACACTAAACATTTATGTACTACATTCTGGTGTAAAACTTTATGGAGGCTTGTTAGTTGTTAAATGTTTTTACTAGGAAATCTTTGGATCAGCCTAGGCTTTTAACAGTTCTGTCTCATATCAGTAACATAACCCCAAAAGTTACTCTGCTTCTGTGTTTTGATCCATAATGAGTCCTGTTAAGTGTTGCTATACTAGGCTATGAGATACAGCTTTTATCATTGTTGGCATCATGTATAAATAATACTATATAAATAAAAGATATCATTGTTGTTATGACTCTATTCCATCTAACACTCTCAACAATTAATAAGTCATGTATTTAACACCATCAAAGTTAGTGTACATAATTTACTTAGATATCAGCTAAAATATTGGTTTTTTTTAATGAATTTGTCTTTGATGTCTTTATTCATCTCTTGACTGCTCTAAAGTTCTCTTAATACACTCATAGCTGGCTTTAATGTCTCCTTGGAGCATTTGTCCCACTACAGTTAGACAAAGAATTAGGCTACTAGCACAAACATTTCTGTGTATTTTGGAAGCCATATCTATTTGTTATATTGCACAGAGAACAGACAAGACTACTAAAACATGATGAACATATCATAAGTACTTTTACAACTTTAATTTAAATACACTTTTAAGGCTTAAATATCAATTATATTTATTCTTTTTTCTATGAGTTATTCTGTTTGTATCATGAGTTTTCAGCCTTCTTGGCCAAGAATAATTGACTAAAAATATTTGCAGAAATTTTCCATGGTTATATGTGTGCCAATGACAACTAAATTACCACTTTCTTCTCTCTTAAATATTAGATTTTGAAATGCAAGTAGATTAACTTAGCTAAGAAAACAAGAAATAGACATCTTTTCATGTTTTTTATACTGCTTTTAGATTTCATTTTGAATGTGTTCCTTGAAATTTGCATAATCATTCATGAGTCTCCATACATCTGAATACCACAGTAATGACAACTTAAGAAATATTGTCTGCTGTTTATTCAAAATGGATTTCAATTATCAACATAGATTTTTATGTATGCACCTGTTTCCATATTTGCTATGGATTTACTGTATGATTATGTAAGTTTATGCTGTTTCAGAATATGCCATGTGTATTCTGTAACTTGTAAATTATTAAGGAACTTTGAGTTTGATTTATTATGTTAAATTATTAGTTTGTAGTTCCAAAACTTGAATACCACTCTATATTATCAGTATTTATTCTGGTTATGATTTAATAAGTCAAAACTGGATAATAGTATGGAGATAGTTGCTGACTTTAGTTCCAGTGAAAGGCAAACTTTAATTCCTAGACAAAATTCTCTCTTCCTTTGAGAGAAGATAAAGTGTGTCTTATTGTTACCTCCCAAAAGAAAAAGTTTAACCTGTTATTTGATAGCAAAGACATTGAATTCTATTCATCACTTTAATCTAGTCTCTCAGTACTGTAGAAAAATCTGCTTTACAGTATTATAAAATTATGAATTCTAGAAACAGTTGTCTCCACTGTTTGAAATAGGGCAGCTCAATGAGCTTTTGTTATCATTTGAATCTGAAGTAACATTCAAAGACTCAAATGCTAAAGGCATAGATAGATTGCCAGGAAGAGTTTAGCACCATTTTATTATTTGCAAAGAATAAATGTCCAATAACTACAAATCACTATCATTTAAATTTCTGTCACTTTTATATTGATCATGTGCATACACCTATATCATTCTCATGGACCCTGGTTATGTATTCTTCTACACACATATGTTCATTCTTTTGATCACACAAACTTGGTGACTAGCTGTCTATGTTCTTTTGTTTTTCCCTTAATATTTTCACATACAAAGCAAATGAGATGCTGGTATATTAGTTTGCGTCTTTCTATATTTTATGGCAAAACAATTCTGTTTTAGAAATGAGAGGTTGGCATGTTTTCTGGGTGATATTGTGCTAGGAGCCAGAGTAACAAAGGTTAATAAGGTAATTTGATGATTCTCCTGCTGCCTTTCCTCCACCTCCATCAGACTCCTAAGTCATACAGGTAAACTTTTTTTCCCCACATCCAACTTCCCTGCTCTCTGAGTCCTCTGCACAAAGCCAAGCTTCCTTTAGCAACCTACTATTCCAAAGGGACTTCCATTCTCCTGGTGCCTCTCTTCCACCTAGAGTAGACGACTGAACCATACACCTAAAATGCCCTTGCCCCACTCATCTTCCCTGCTTTCTGGGCCTTCTGAGCCAAGCCATATTGCTCGGAGCAGACCGACATTCCAGAGAGACATCCGTTCTCCTGTCACCTCTCCACCCACCTTCATCAGACTTGAGGCTCATGAACCATAGAGAACTACAGGTCTGGAACCATACACCCCATGTTTATCCATCTGAGGCCTCCTATCCCAGGAATATCAAAGTTCATCTCATTCCAATACCTTCTAAACAGGCACATCTAGGGAAAAAAAAAAAACAACCAAATGGCTATATAATCCATAAGAGGCAGGGCAATATGACACCTCCAAGGCACAGCTTCCCCACCACAGCAAGCCCAGGACATCCTAACACAACTGAAATACAAGAAAATGACATCAAATCCAATCTTACAAAGATGGAAGAGGCCTTTCAAAAGAAAACAAATAAATTTCTTAAAGACATACAAGAAAATAAAATTAAATGTGTGAAGAAAATAAATAAAACTGTGCAAAAGTGGAAATAGAAGAAATAAAGAAAATACAAACCTAGGAAATCCTGAAGATGGAAAACCTAGGGAAGAGAGCAGAAACAACAGATACAAGCATCACCAACAGAATACAGGAGACAAAAGAGAGAATATCAGGCATAGAAGATATAATAGAAGAAACTGATACATCGGTCAAAGAAAACTAAAAAATTCCTGACACAAAACATCCAGGAAAAGACCTAACCTACCATGAAAAGACCTAACCTAAGAATAATAGGAATAAAAGAAGGTAAAAAAATCCTAGCTCTGAGGCCCAGAGAATATTCTCAACAATATCATAGACAAAAACATTTCTCAGCCTAATGAAAAGGATGTCTACAAACATACAAGAAGCTTATAGAACACCAACCAGTCTGAACCAGAAAAAAAAATCAAAACACAAAATCTACAGAACAGGAAAAAAAATATGTTAAAAGTAGTGAGAGAAAAAGGCCAGATAATATACAAAGGCAAACCTAGCAGAATTACACCTGACTTCTCAACAGAGACTTCTAAAAGCTAGAAGGACCTGAAAGATACCCTATAAACTCTAAAATTACTACAGGTGTCATCCTAAACTACTGTACCCAACAAAACTCTCAATTATTATGGAAGGAGAAAACAAGATATTTCAAGACAAATCCAAATTCAAACAATATCTATCCATAAATTCAGCCTTACAGGAAATGCTACAAGAAAAATCAAATCCCAAGGATAACTATACCCAAGACAATGCAGGAAGTAATTTCATATCACTAAAAACAAGGAAATCATCCAGACTCTCTTTCTCTCTCTCTCTCTCTCTCTCTCTCTCTCTCTCTCTCTCTCTCACACACACACACACACACACACACACTAACACTACCAATATCAAAATAACAAGAAATAACAATCACTGGTTGTTGGGAGCCGACTTTTAACAGAAAGTGGCTAGAAAGCAGCTATCCATGTTTGTAAGGCACACTTGCTAACTATGCCTCCAAGGCTTACGTCATATCCACGCCCCTACAAGGGGTGTGGCAAAAATGTATAAATACCCCAGATTTCCCTTCAATAAAAGACTCAAGACAGGACTTGAGACTGGATCAGAACCTCTGTCATGTCTCCATTCCTAGCATCTCTTCCCCTTATCCCCATTTCTCTCTCCCTCTGGACCCTGACCCGAAGACGGAGCAAGCCGCAACATTTTTTGTTAAGTCTTTTGTCTCAAGCCAGGTAGAGCGGGTTGCAACATTTTCGGCACTCAAGGAGAGGCAGAGGGAACAGAGACCCAGAGAGGTGATGTAGGATGTTGGAGACATTGGGAGCCGTTGGTGGAAGGACTAGAAGGAGGAGGAGAACGTGGCTTAAAAAACCGCAGGTTGTAAGGGATCTCATAGCTGGGGAATAGAGTAGTTCACTTAGGACTTAACTAACCTGAGATAAAAGTTCATTGCACCCTAATCTCTGAATACAGCTCGGCAGCCTTCTAGGCTGCACCACCAGCGTATATTGAAAGCTGAGTGGGTCTGAGGGCCTACAAAGACGTTACAAAGTTTCAGTGCCCTCTAAAAACTGCGAGATGAGAACAAAACTGCCTATGAGGTCGTTTTTCAGGCAGGAACAGTGAACTGAGAGCTCCAGACCAAGTAACCTTTTGATACTTAAAGATGACCAAAACAATGGATATCTTTTGGGCTTTATATGATGATATTTCAAATGGTTTGATAGGAATCAATTTAGGGAACATAGACACCTTATCATTTATCAGTATGGCAATATTTATTCTCTTGGTTTACTATGTTTTCTCAGAAGACAGGGCCCTAGATAAAAAATTCCTTGCCTTGGAAAAGAGATTACAAGTAACACTAGAATTAAAGGTACAGGATTTTATTGGTCAAAATAAGCAACAGCAAGGAGATAGAGATAAAATTTGGAAACAAAGTCTAGAAGATAATTTACTAAAGTTAGCAAATCAAAATAAGGCACACGCTGCAATATTACAATTACAACATAAAGAGAAGCTTATGACTTGGCAACAAGGCTTAGAGGAAGAGGCAGTTAAATATTATGACTCTGAAAGGCCCTCTCTCAGTGCACCTCCACTTCCAGAGACTCCCATTGTAGAGACAGTGGTTATAGATCCCAGAAAGGAGTTACAGAATAAAATTTCTATTCTTAAACAACTAATAGAGTTGGAAAAAGAGTATCAGGACTTAATTAATCAGCTACAAAAATTAAGGACAGGGAAGAGGTCTCAAGAGGCCAACCGCAAAAATCCCCCAGAAGAAAATTCTCAACCCAGTGTCCAAAAGCAGTCCCTATCCTCTAGTTTTAGTTCAGCTACAGATCAGCCAGAGAAGGGAGACGCTGTGACTTTCCCTATATCAGAGACCAGACACGCACAAGGGGTTGCTTAGAGACATCACACAGGGTTTAATTTTCAAATTATTAAAGAATTAAAGAATGCTGTATCTCAATACAGTGCCACTGCTCCCTTTACTCTTGCTATTTTAGAGTCTGTGGCAGAGGAGTGGCTGACTCCTAGTGATTGGAATACCTTAGTGAGAGCAGTTCTTAGTAGTGGAGACTATCTTATTTGGAAATCAGAATATCATGAGAATTGTAAAGAGACAGCTAGTAGAAACATTCAGGCAGGCAATGGTTGGTCCTTTGATGCCTTAGTAGGTGAAGGGCAATTTGCTTCTAGTGATAACCAGATGCATTATGACCCAGGTTTATAAGCTCAAATTCAAAATGCAGCCAGGAAAGCTTGGCGTAAACTCCCGTTAAAGGGAGACCCTGGTACATATTTAACAACAGTCAGGCAAGGGCCTGATGAGCGATTTTCTGACTTTGTTCATCGATTAATAACAACAGCAGGGAGGATTTTTGGTAATGCAGAGACAGGTGTAGACTATGTGAAACAACTTGCATATGAAAATGCCAATTCTGCCTGTCAAGCAGCCATTAGACCCTATAGGAAAAAGACAGACCTTACAGGGTATATCAGACTCTGTTCTGACATAGGTCCCTCCTACCAACAGGGCTTAGCTATGGCTGCTGCCATGCAAGGACAATCAGTGAGAGAATTTTTGGCAAGAATAGATAAAAAGGCCTGTTTTAAATGTGGCAAGCATAGACACTTTGCAAGAGATTGCAAGGCAGAAAATGAGTTAACCCAGAGACAGCCCAACAAACAGCCTGAGCTCTGCCCACGTTGCCAACGTGGAAGGCATTGGGCTAGTGAATGTAGTTCCAAGACAGATGCACAAGGAAACACCCTTTCTCATAATCAGGGAAACGGGAACAGGGGCCAGCTCCAGGCCCCTAACCAACGCAAGTCAAAACAGACTTATGGAGCAGTCAGTGTCATACTAGAAAACATCAATCCCTTTCTGAACTTAGTGAAGCAACACCAGGAAGTGCAGGACTGGACCTCAGTTCTGCCACCCACACAGTATTAACCCCAGAAATGGGACCTCAGGCCTTACCCACTGGAGTGTTTGGACCGCTCGATCCAAATGTGTTTGGCCTGATAGTGGGAAGAAGCAGTACTACTATGCAGGGACTACAATTTTTTTCTGGAGTTATAGATAATAATTATCAGGGTGAGATTAAGGTAATGGCACAGGCAATTCAGAATATAGTCACCATACCTACAGGGAAGAGGATAGCTCAACTATTGTTACTTCCATTGTACTCTACTAATCACAAGTATAAGAATCCTAAAAGAGGGGATCAAGGCTTTGGTTCCTTTGATGCATACTGGGTACAGCCCGTAGTTAAACAAAAACCTATGATGACAATTTGGCTTGATGGAAAGGCATTCCAAGGTTTGGTTGTCACCGGAGCTGGAGCTGATGTGACTATCCTAAAACAAAGCGATTGGCCTGCCACCTGGCATCTGACCCCAACCTTAATCAACTTAAGGGGTATTGGCCAAATTCAAAATCCACAGCAAAGCTCTAAGATGCTGATGTGGAAAGATAAAGAAGGGCATACAGGGAATATACAACCCTATGTCATTCCGGGCCTTCCTATTAATCTCTGGGGCCAAGATCTGTTATCCCAGTTGGGATTGATTATGTGCAGCCCTAATGAAGTAATTACAGCTCAAATGATAAACTCTGGATTTTCTCCAGGGAAAGAATTAGGAAAAAGTGAAGATGGAATTACTCATCCTATTGAAGCTTATGGTAACGATGAAAGAAGAGGCTTGGGGTATTTTTGATGGGGGCTACTGATTCAGCTGCACCCCTAGGGCATTGTGCGGATCCCATCACCTGGAAAGAGGACTCACCCATCTGGGTGGATCAGTGGTCCCTAACCACAAAAAATTACAAGCTGCTCAGTTGCTAGTGAAAGATTAATTTGGAAAAAATTAAAAAATGGGAATGTACCCTACCAAGGGATTCCCCAAGAAATTTGAAATTTTTTAACTTTGGATTCTGAAGGAAAATCTGCTGCAGATAGATTCTGGCATCCTGATACCACAAAGAATTTTGCAACAGTCCTCTGGAAAGATCCATTTACTGGAACCTGAAATGGGCCAGATCCAGTGCTTATCTGGGGAAGAGGTTCTGTTTGCATATATTCCAAAACTGCAGATGCTGCACGTTGACTGCCAGAAAGACTGATTAAACAAATAGACAACAATAACAAATCCAGGGAGGAGAAAACCCCTGAGAAGAGTATTTTTTCTTTGCCGGAAATATGAAGGAAACATGGAGATGCTTCACAATTGCCTTCAAACTGGAACAGATCAATGAGAAAACCTGACTTGAAAAGTTCTCAATGCTGAAGGAGACATCACCACCTGAATCTCCAGGGTGGCTCTATTGAACTCTTGATTTCCTGACCTGTAATTTAGTGGGGTACATTGTTTAAACCCACTACCACAGCTCTTATAGTTGTTTTTTAGGTTTGAGATTGCTTGAGCAGGGACAGGGAATTTCCTTACTTGTTTTGTTAAGATCACAGGTATGATCATTTCTATATTTCTGTGTGTTGCCCTTTAAAAAGAATGTTGCTGTTATACCAACTATTTAAGCATTAAGTCTCTTGTCTCTCAGGTTTATGCTGTTCAACAGACTGATGGCTTTTGTATGGCAACAGATAGATGCTATTCAAATGAAACCCATACAGGTCCATTATTACAGGCTGGAAGTAGGGGACTCTGAAACCTCTGTCATCAAGACTGTCGAGGATTAACCCCTAACTTATGCGCTAAGCCAGGTAGTCAATAATGGGTAAGAGAACATATCGGGACCCTTGCCCCTAAAAGAAGGAAGGCCTCACCATCCTAAGACAGGAGCTCAAACAATGGATGTTGAGTATCCAAGTATGGGAAAGGGAGACTGGGGTCCTTTGTTCCAACCTAAGACAGGCACAGTTTCTGTAAGTTTTCCCAGCCTTCCCTTTTGAAAAAATCATTAAAAAGGGGGACCTGTTGGAAGCCGACTTTTAACAGAAAGCGGCTAGAAAGCAGTTATCCATGCCTGTAAGGCGCACGTGCTAGCCAAGCCTCCAAGGCTTATGTCATATCCACGCCCCTACAAGGGGCGTGGCAAAAGTGTATAAATACCCCAGATTTCCCTTCAATAAAAGACTCAAGACAGGACTTGAGACTGGATCAGAACCTCTGTCATGTCTCCATTCCTAGCGTCTCTTCCCTTTATCCCCATTTCTCTCTCCCTCTGGACCCTGACCCAAAGACCGGAACAAGCCACAACATCTTTTGTTAAGTCTTTTGTCTCAAGCCAGGTAGAGCAGAGCCGTTTGCAACAACTGGTCATTAATATCACTCAACATCAATAGAGTAATTTCCCCAATAAAAGGACACAGGCTAACAAAACGGATATAAAAACAAGACACATCATTCTGCTGCATATAAGAAACACACCTCAGCTATAAAGATAGACATTACCTCAGAGTAAAGGGCTGGAAAAAGTTTTCCCAGCAAAAGGACCCAAGAATCAAGCTGGAGTAGCCATTCTAATATCTAGTAAAATAAACTTTCAACCAAAATTAATCAAAAAAGACAGGGAAGGACACTTCATATTCATCAAAGAAAAAATCTACCAAAATGATATCTCAATTCTCAACACCTATCTCCAAAACACAAGTACACCTACTTTCAGAAAAGGAACATTGCTAAAGCTTAAATCACACATTGAACCCTACACATTCATAGTGAGAGACTTCAACACCCCACTCTCACCAATTGTCAGAAAATCCAGACACAAACTAAATAGAGAAAAAAATAAAATTATTAGACATGAATCAGGTGGACCTAACAAACATCTATAGAATATTTCATCCAAACACAAAAGAATATACCTCATGGAACTTTCTCCAAATTGGTGATATAGTCAGTCACAAAACAAGCCCTAACAGATACAAAAAAATGAAATAATGCCTTACATCTTATCATACCACCATGTATTAAAGCTAGACTTCAACAACAACAGAAATACTGAAAAGCCTACATACTCTTGGTAATTGAATGACTCTCAACTCAGTGAAGGGAAGACAAAAAGTAAGAAATTAAATTTTATAGAATTAAATAAAAATGAAACCACAACATACAGAAATTTATGGAACACAGCATAATCAGTGCTAATAGAAAAGCTCATAGCACTAAGTGTCTCTGTAAAGAAAATAGAAATCTCTCAAAATCAGCAATTTAAAAATACACTAAATCTCCAGGAAAAATATAAAAGAAGATACAAACACACCAAAGAGAAGTAGAACACAAGAAATAATGATAATCAGGGCTAAAATCAATCACCTAGAAACAGAGATAACAATAAAAAGAATCAACAAAACCAAGAGCTGGCTCTATTAGAAAATCAACAAGATATAGAAACCGTTAGTTACTAACCAAGAGACAGAAAGACAGTATCCAAAAAAAAAAATCAGTAATGAAAAGAGAGACATAACATCTGACACTGAGGAAGAATTATTAGGTCTAACTTCAAAAACCTGTACTCACAAAATTGGAATATCTTAACAAAATGGACTATTGTTAACAGAGGAATCTCATATGGCTGAAAAGCATTTAAAGAAATGTTCAAAGTACTTAGTCATTAGGAAAATTAAAATCAAAACAACTTTGAGGTTTCCTCTCACCCATCTGAGTGGATAAGATAAAATACTCAAGAGATACTACATGCTGGAGAGGATGTGGAACAAGGGGAACACTCCTCCATTACTGGTGGGAGTGCAAACATATATAACCATTTTGGAAATCAATTAGGTCCTTTTTCAGAAAACTAGGAATAGTTCCACCTCAAAACCCGACTATAGCCCTCATGGGCATATAGTCAAAAGATGATCCAACATCTCACACAAACACTTACTCAGCTATGTTTATAGCAGCTATATTTTTAATAGCCAGAAATTATAAACAACTTACCTGTCCTTCAACTGAAGAATGGATAAAGAAAATGTGGTACATCTACACAATTAAATACTATTCAGCTATTAAAAACCAAAATATCATAATTTTTTTCAGGCAAATGAATTGGAACTTGAGAATAACATTCTGAGTGTAGTAACTCAGTATTAAAAGGACATGCATGGTATGTACTCACTTATATGTGGATATTAGCCATAAAATACAAGTACCATGTTATATTTCATAGAATCTAAGAAGATAAACAAGAAGGAAGGCCCAATTAAGGAAGCTTCAATCTTGCTTAAAAGGGGGAATAAAATATTTATAAGTGGCAGATGAACTTTAGCCATTCTGACTGGTGTGTGGTATAATCTAAGGGCTGTTTTGATCTGCAATTCCCTGATGACTAAGAATATTGAACATTTCTTTAGGTGTTTCTCAACCATTTGATATTTCTTAGTTTAGAATTCTCTATTTAGCTTTGTACATTTTTTTTTTTTTGATTTTTCGAGGCAGGGTTTCTCTGTGTAGCACTGGCTGTCCTGGAACTCACTCTGAAGACCAAGCTAGCCTCAAACTCAGAAATCTGCCTGCCTCTGTCTCCCAAGTGCTGGGATTAAAGGTGTGTGCCACCACTGTCCAGCTCGTACCTCATTTTTAAAAGAGTTATTTGATTCTCTGGAGTCTAACTTCCTGAGTTAATGGTATATATTGTATATTAGCCCTCTATCGAATGTAGGATTGGTAAAGATCTTTTCCCAATTTGTTGGTTGCTGTTTTCTTCTATTGACAGTGTCCTTTGCCTTACAGAAGCTTTTCAATTTTATGAGGTTCCATTTGTCTATTGTTGATCTTAGAATACAAGCCATTGATGTTCTGTTCAGGAAATGTTCCCCTGTGCCTATGTGTTTGAGACTCTTCCCCACTTCCTTTTTTATTAGTTTCAGTGTATCTTGTTTTATGTGGAAGTCCTTGATCCACTTGTACTTGAGCTTTGTAGGAAGCTCAAGGAAATAAGAATGGATCAGTTTGCATTCTTCTACATGCTGACCTCCAGTTGAATCAGCACCATTTGTTGAAAATGGTGTAGTTTCTTCACTGTATGGTTTTAGCTCCTTTGTCAAAGATCAAATGACCATAGGTGTGTAGGTTCACTTCTGGGTCTTCAGTTCTATTCCATTGATCTACCTGTCTGTCTCTGTACCAATATCATACAGTTTTTATTGCTATTGCTCTGAGTACAGCTTGAGGTTAGGAATGGTGATTCGCCAAAAGTTCTTCTATTGTTGAGAATAGTTTTCACTATCCTGGATTTTTTTGTTATTCCAAATGAATTTGCAAGTTCCTCTTTCTATCTCTATGAAGAATTGAGTTGGAATGTTGATGGGGATTGCATTGAATCTGAAGACTGCTTTACACAAGATAGCCATTTTTACTATATTAATTCTGCCAATCCATGAGCATAGGAGATCTTTCTCAGATCTTTGATTTCTTTCTTCAGGGATTTGAAGTTCTTATCATAAAGGTCTTTCACTTGCTTGGTTAGATTCACACCAAAGGTATTTTATATTATTTGTGACTATTATAAAGGGTGTCATTATTCTGATTTCTTTCTCAGCCTGCTTATCTTTTGAGTAAAGGAAGGCTACTGGTTTCATTGAGTTAATTTTGTATCCAGCCACTTTGCTGATTTTGTCTATCAGGTTTAGGAGTTCTCTGGTGGAAATTTTGGGGTTACTTAATTATACTATCATATCATCTGCAAATAGTGATATTTTGACTTCTTCCTTCCCAATTTTTATCCATCTGACCTTCTTTTGTTGTCTAATTGTTCTGACTAGGGCTTCCAGTACTACACTGAATAGGTAGAGAGAGAGAGTGAACAACCTTGTCTAGTTCCTGATTTTAGTGGGATTGCTTCAAGCTTTTCTCCATTTAGTTTGATGTTAGTTATTGTTTTGCTGTATGTTGAGGTATGGGCCTTGAATTCCTAATCTTTCCAAGACTTTTACTATGAAAGTGTGTTCAAAAACTCAGGGGACAATAGATGCTGGGAAGGATATGGAGAAAGAGGAAAACTCCTTCATTTTTGGTGGGATTGTAAGCTGGTACAACCACTCTTGATATCAGTCTGTTGTTTTCTTAGAAAATTAGACATATTGTTACTTGGAGACCCAGCTATACTATGCCTGGGCATATACTCAAAATATGCTCCAACATATAAAACGAATACATACTCCATGTTCATAGCATCCTTATTTATAATAGCCAGAAGCTGGAAAGAACCCAGATGTTCTTCAACAGATGAATAGATACAGAAAATATGTGACATTTACACAATGGCATACTACTGAGCTTTTAAAAACAATGAATTCATGAAATTTTTAGGCAAACTGATGGAACTAGAAAATATCATCCTTAGTGAGGTAACCCAAAAGAATACACATGGTATGCACTCACTGATAAGTGGATATTAGCCCAATGCTTGGAATACCCAAGATACAATTCACAGACCACATGAATCTCATGAAGAATGAAGACCAAAGTGTGAGTATGTCTGTCATTCTTAGAAAGGGGAACAAAATACTAATAGGAGCAAATAGGAAGCCAAAGTCTAAAGCAGAGACTGAAGGAAAGGTCATACAAAGACTGCCCCACCTGGGGATCCATCCCATACAAAGTCACCAAACCCAGATATTGTTGTAGATGCCAAGAAGTGCATGCTGACAGGAGCCTGATTTCCTGAGAGGCTCTGCCAGACCCTGACAAATACAGAGGTGGAAGCTCGCAGCCAACCATTGTACCTAGCATGGGGTTCCCAATGGGGTCCTCAATCAACGATTTAGAGAAATGTTTGAAGGAACTAAAGGGGTTTGCAACCCGATAGGAAGAATAACAATATCAACCAACCAAATACCACAGGGTTCCCAGGGAGTAAACCACCAACCAAAGAGTACATATGGAAGGACCCATGGCTCCAGTTGCATATGTAGCACAGTATGGCATTGTTGGGCATCAACAGGAGAAGAGGCCCTTGGTCCTGTGAAGGCTCGATGCCCCAGTGTAGAAGAATGACATTATGTGGAGGCAGGAGTGGGTGGGTTGTTGGGGAACACCATCGTAGAGAAGCAGGGGAAGGGGAAATGTGATGGGGAGTTTCTGGAGGAACCGTGAAAGGGGACAATATTTGAAATGCAAATGAAGAAAATATCCAATAAAACACGTGGAAAAAAAGGCAGATGGAGGGAGGGAATTAGAAAGAAAGGAGGATGGAGATGAGAATGGAAGATTGAGGATCAAGTGTGGAAAAGGACAGGACAGATGAGTAAATGACCATGAAAATGAATGGAAATATGCAAATTACTGGGTTGATGAGGTAAAGGACATCTCCAGAAAGAGACAGAGACCTGGAATGAGGTAAACTCCCAAGAATCAATAAGGATGACCTTATCTGTAACTCACTACATTGCAGATATAGAAACTTAAGTGCCCACATCCTGTAACCAGAAAGGACTCCTAGTGGAACAATAGAGACACCAACACATCCACAAAACTTTCAATCCCAAATCTAGTCTACAAGAAATACAGGCATGGAGGAGGGTGCAGAGACTGAGGGAATAACCAACCAATAACTGGCCAAACTTGAGACCCATCCCATGGGCAAGTACCAATACCTGACACTATTAATGATTCTCTGTTATACTTGCAAATAGGAGCATGTTGTTCTCTGAGAGGCTCCTCCAAGCAGCTGACTCAGACAAATATAGATACCCGCAGACAAACAGTGGATGGAGTTAGGGGATTCCTATGGAAGAAAAAGAGGCATGAATGTGGGTCCTGAAGGTGATATGAACTCTACAGCAGAACAAAAAGAGTCAAGTAACCTGTAACCTCCAGGTTCTCAGAGTCTGAACCACCAATGAAAGAACATTCATGGGCTGGATCTAGGCATCCCCACTCATATGTAGCACACATGCAGCTTTGACTTTCACGTGAGTCCTGAGTAACTGGAGCAGTTAACACAAAATATGTTGCCTGTTCATAGTCAGTTGTGAGTTGTGTGATGTGAGTGTTAGAAACTTAACTCGGATCATCTTCAAGAACAGAATATGCTCTTAACCACAGAGTCATCTCTCTAGATCACCAAACTCAGGTTTTCTTTTATTTTCTTTTTTCTATTATTTTTATTTATCATATTTCACATCACACACTCCAATATTACTAATCTCCCCATCCCTCCATATCTACCTTCTGCCTTTGCAACCTTGCTTCTAAAAAAAAAAAAAGACAACAATAACAACAACAACAACAACTCTCCGTGGAAGTTGCCTATGTTACAGTATGTCTATATTCTTCTGTCCATATAGCTTCGCTTGTAAATATTCATTTCAATGAGTCAGTGGTCTAATTCAAAGCTGCTGGCTTCTTATATACCATCATCACTGGATTCTCTTGGATGTCCTGTTGTTGCCATATGTCAAGTAGATTCTCAAGCTTTGGATCTACAGAAGTGACCCCTTCACACATGCTCCAGTAGATCATAGATGGGTAGCTGTTGGGGTCTACCAATTCAAAGCCCTGTATCTGGGACTGGGTGGTAGCTGAATTGGTCAGCCCACTAGCTTTTCAGTATCTACACCACCACAGCCTTGGATCTACTGTGCAATCCAGGTTGAGTGAATGCCCTACTCTTCCAAATGCTACAGCCAGTGAGGGACAGGGAGAGTTCTCCTGAGTGATACAACCAATGAGAGACAGTACCAGCTCTACTGAGTGCTACAACCAGTGAGGGGCATGGCTATGTTGCTTTTAGACTTTAACATCATTTCTGGCAGCAGCCCAGATCAAGGAAGTTCACCTGGCCTTTGGTCAAACCCAATTTTTCTAATGCTACAGCTAAGGCCAAATTCTAGAGAAATGCAGAAAACAAGCTGTTCAATACTATATTTACAACACTTATGAATGAGATAGCCGCAAGTTTACTATCTAATCTATCATAAGCGCAGTGAATAATTTTAGAAGTAATTGAGAAAACAAATAGTTGAGGTATGTGTATGTATATGTGTTGGTGTATGTATACATTATACATATGTGTTTTCTCCAATGATATCATCTAGTATGTATTATTGTATTTTAATTTTAACAATATTTTAAATATATTTTAATTGAAATAGAATTAATTCATTCCCCCTTTCTCCTTCTAGTTCTTTCCTATTTATGATCCTCAAACAACCCCATGTTCCTACATTCTTAATAGTCTCTTTTCCTTTGACTAACATTGTACATACATAAATAAATATGTGTGTATGAATATGTATGTAAAACTATATGTAAATACAACTTTTGGAGTTCACTTGTGTTGTTTGTATGTGTATGGTTTCAGAGCTAACCACTCTGCATTGGTTAATGCAACTAATAAAAAGGTTCATTCCTAGGAAAGGCTAATTCTTCTACAAATCACTAGTTACCTATAGTTCTTTGTCTAGGGGTGGGACCCTGTGAAATTTTCTTCTTTCCATGTTAACATTTTTATTGATATTGCCATTTTCTGGTCTTGCTTAAGCAATAGTTTCTAGGAGAGACTTTTGACAGCAGACTTTTGGGTATTCTTGTTTTTACAATCATCATTCTGTCCCCTCTTGTGTATGTTTCTTCAAAAATAAATGCAGGAACTGTGGTCTAGATATGTTTGTTGGGGCTGGATTCCTGTCTGGTACCTTTCATTGTTCTGTTAAGACACCATGACCAAGTCAACTTAAAGAAGTAAGAGTTTATCTAGGGTTTACAGTTTCAGATGGTGAGATCATGGCCATCACTATAGGAAGGATGGCAACAAATATTCAAGCACGAAACTGGAGCAATAGCTGAGAACTTACCTTCTTATCCACAAGTAGGAGGCAGTGAGATCTATTTGGGAAATGCATTGAGTTTTTTAAACCACAAAGCCTCCAGTGAAGCACCTCCTTCAAAATACCACACCTCCCAATTCTTTTGTACAGTGTCACTGACTGGGAACCAAGCATTCAAATATAGAAGTCTATGAGGGCCATTCTTATTCATATTGTTACGGTTCTCCACAATCTGTTGATCTCTGTGTTGTGTTCAGTTGCGGTTTTCTGTGATGGTTTTCATTTGTTGTAAAGCTTAATTTTAAAAAGTTCTGAGAGAAAATTATAATATAGGCTTAATTATTCAGTTGTAAATTACTTTAGTGTACATTATTATTGATCTATTGAGGCAATACTTAATTTTATGATACTAGAAGAGATCTAAAGATTGATGTGGTCCTTACTTATCCCTATTTTCTTTGCAATGAGCATTGATGTATACAACATTCTAAAATCAAAATAGTTTAATTGGTTTCTTATTCCATTTAATCAACTCTCAGGCAGAATTTCACAAAGAAAGAAAGTGTAATATATGTACAAAAATGGCAGACAGCCCTAACAGTGGATGGGGTTAGCCTGGAGCTGAGAAGAAGGTCTGAGACAAAACAGTGAAGATACTTGACTATTATTATGAAGATCAATGACAACGTTCAGTGGAAAAAGACAGTAATGATAAAATCTACACTTAAAAGTTTTGTTGGTATGTCTTGAGACGCACAGATATGAGCTGAGAAAAACAATTTGGAATTGAGAATAGAAGTTAAAGTTGCTGGAACCAGTGGATATAATGGATGTTTTAATGAGAAAGAAGAATAAGCAACTTTAGAATCTACTATTAGTTATTTTCAGCAGATGAGAAATCAAAATATCGAATCTTTTTTAGATATATGGGTGCTTCCCTACATTAGTGCTTTGTAGTAATACATAGATAGGTGCACATTCAGTGTTCATTATATTGATTTTGTACATGTCTGGCATAATAATTACTATTACAGGTGATTAGCATATTATAAACTTGAATGGTATACAACATTGATAGATTAATCCATTGCTCATTAGCAAATGCTTTCCATATTGATTATACTGTAAAGTACTTACATCATTCATTCCCTAAACATAGAAGATAATGAGTAGAAGAAACTTAAACCCTGCCTTTTCTAGAGGTAAGAAGAAAGAAAGTGTATAATTTGAAAAAAAAGCATCAGTTATCATGTTCCTTCTTCAGAACATGATTCCAGAGAAATGTGACAATGAAGACTCCTCACTAAGAAAGAAAACTGCTGCATTAAAAACGCCAGTCCTACAGTAAGATGACTGGCTCAAAGTAGATTCTACTATAGTTAAATGGACTCTGAACATTGTAGAAATAAATATTAGATAAATAAAAGCCAGCAGTGGGGTTTCTGAATAAAAGACACTCATACAACCTTTATATTTTAATATACCTTAAGCAGCTCAGTAGCTGAAGCTACAGCCTAACTTCCATGCAGTTAATTCTGAGTTTTTACTTACTAATTCTATGTTCTATCTTGGCTTCTCTGGACCCAAAGGACTGCCCAACTGGGCCACACTCTGAGCCACACAATCAGGGCTCCTTCACATGGCAGCCATTGCTCCTCTGTACTACACAGTTCTCAGGCATGGCATCTCTCCTCTCATGCACACTTTCCTGGCATGAAGGATCTCTCTCCTTTTCCTCTTCTGATCTATAGCCCATGAAAACTAAACTGTGCTTATGTCTCTTCTTCCCAACTATTGTCTGCTGCCATCTTTATTTACCAATTAGAATTAACTGGGGGAAGGGTCCTTCAGTCTCTCACATGATGTCTCTCTCATGTAAACAATTTTGGGGACCCAAATTAACATTAGAATAAAGCAGTGTTAGTCTGAACCCACTACAGAATATTTTATTTTAATTTATTACTTTTAACTTATCACACAAAAAATAACCCTTTCAAACTGTTATGTATCTTTTACAAAGGACATATCTGTAATGGACATATTTAGGTTTATCATTATCAAGGCATATCACATTGTCAACAAATTACCTGGGTTTGGACCCGCTATGAACATGTTCCTCAGGTATAATCAGATGAGGAAATGTACACAGACAATTTAAGAGAAATAAATGTGTAGTTGAAAGGTCATATTGTCTCAAAAAAAAGCCAACTAAACATAGGGTAAGAAAACTGTAAAAGTCAAAGTTATGGTAACAGATATTTTGTATACAGTACTTAAAATTGTCAGGTATATGCAGATTAAATAAAACTGAATTAAAATAGTTAAGAAAAGAGCTCAAAAAATTCTTTGCAAGTTCAGCTAGTGACTTAAAGTATTACCTTTATATGCTTTATAACTCACTTTTTGCATTTACTTAAATATGGGGAGTGTTTTCCAAGTGGAGAATAAACCACTTACAATTATTTCATGATAAAGAACGTGAAGGAGGTCATTTGATGTCAAGAGTTTTGAAACTCTGCATGTAATATGAAATCCAGATAGAAAAATAAAGTTTCTTCTGCTGGCAGAGTTTAACAATCTAGGTAATACTAGAACATGTAAAGATGCAGACTATCTTTGTGCAGCTATCCAAAGTTCAATATATGAAGACATTTTCTCAGTTCCCTGATAAAAGTCATTTTTATCAACTATCACATAGTATGAATTTCTGTATCTTCTGCAATCTCAAATGTTATGCTATTTTCAAGTAGTCAGAGACTGAAGAAGGCAGGAAAGATTAGTGGCGTATGAGAGAAGATCTTTGCTGTGGAATTTATATCTTATTTGCCAATGGTTTACTCCTAGATCGCTTGAGTATAAAGTAAGAGATAATATTCAGCACCAAATTTAAGCAACAAGGCCAAAACCATTAATCAAATTGGTAGGAAGAAGAGATTCTGACCTTCTGAAGGAGCTATAAACACCAAAGAAACATAGTAGATAGACACATCAGAAGTAATAATTATGGGTTTATTTGCATTTTATGTTGTATTTGTTGTGAATAAAAAAGATGAATGATTGATCATCAGGAAGAGTTTCTACTGTTTTTCAAATTTTAGGTGGTAAGAGTTTGAACATGGAAAAACTCAATGGGAGCATTTCAGCTTCAGACACTGCCATGAGTCACTGACATTCTAATGATGAGAATATATGGTTCATTTCACATAATGAAGACCAATATTCAAGTTTCTAACTCTTTTATTTGGTAGTCTAATTAAACAGTCTAAAGCTGATATGGCCACCTTAGATTATCAGTGGCCTGGATGTTTATTTCCTGTTGGGAATAATGCTCTACATATCTGTCAATCTTATATAACTTTTCTTCAGCTCCTGACAAGTGGTGCACATTCAGTCAACTTCCAGAACACGACTGACAAGTTCTGTTCATTTTTACTGATATGTCACAAACAGAATCATTCACATCTAGGTGTAAAGTATTTGGGGAGACTAGATGTGGCCACTATGGCAGACATATGCCTTTCTAAAATCTGTTATATATCAGAGTAGAATACTAAACTTTAATGGGGAAATAGGAGTGTTTTCCATAGTCTATTTCCCACTGCTTCCTTAAAAGTTCAGGTCCTTGCTTTGTTAATCTAACCACAAAGTAAGAAGCTATATGAAGACTTCATGAACAGCACTTCACATGGATGCAAACATGGACCTCAGACTTGATGTAACATAGGTATTTTATCCTTTGTAGACTTGAATATTTTATGAGAAATAATAGTCTTATGCTGATATGCACTTGACACAGTTGGGCTCATCATATTCATGATACATCAATAAAAAAGAAAATGGGCCCCACTACACACACAAACACATACACACACACACACACACACACACAAATACATGCACATACACAAATAGACACACACACACACACACACACACACACACACACACACACTCACTCACACATACACACACACATAGTCCAATACAGAGTGCTGGAATGAGGATGGCTCATGAGAACTGAATACTGTTCTTTTGAAAGAAAAGTGGGAATTTAAAGAAGAGGCTGACTTTTGAAAAATCAATAAATTCTACTGTACAGAAGTGATTGCAACTCTTTGTTTTGTTGCTGAGTGAAGTTCTTGAATTAACCTACAAAGTAAGTTCTAGAAATTCACACTGTGATTCTTGTTTTCTTACCACCACCCACCCCAACCAGCACCACCATTCATACCAACTCCACCACCACCACCACCTCCAACAACACCACCAACAACAAAAACACAATACCTCTACCTCATCCCACCACCACGATCATCACCACTACCACCCCTTATGGGAGAATTTTCCTTGTCCTCATTTTTGTGATGAAAATATGAGAAATTATATTGCTCTTAGAGACTGGGTAGCTCATGCAGTC
Source organism: Rhabdomys pumilio (assembly GCA_030674055.1). Classification (NCBI taxonomy): domain Eukaryota; kingdom Metazoa; phylum Chordata; class Mammalia; order Rodentia; family Muridae; genus Rhabdomys; species Rhabdomys pumilio. The sequence continues at coordinate 75,012,458 of JANHMN010000010.1, forward strand.
TACATCATTCTGGAAAAATTTAAGGGGCACTAGAGTTTTCCTTTAAGGGAAGAGAAATTAAAAATAATGAATCCTATAGTTCTTTGGAAATACAACTCCTTAAGTAATTATTTGGCTTCTAGTCAATTATTTCTGCAAATAACCATAAACAAGAAACTTACCAAAATATATTTCTTCATAAGTCCTTTTTTCTTAAGTCATAAGTATTTAAATTATTGGTCATACTTATTCTATCTTTAGTGAACTGAGAATCCAGCATGTGACTTTCACCCTGAGATTACATTCACTGACTAAAAACACCAAGTGAGATTTGCATAAGGAAAGACTTGATGCCACAACATTATCAATAGTATGGCTACCGCTACAGAAATGTCTTTTTTTAATAGCTTCTATTCATGTAATGTGAGTTGAACTATAAAAGGAGGCACAAGCAATTTTCTCAGCTTTTCTGACCAATTCCAATAGAATTATATAGGCTGCAATTCAATTTTGCTTCTCACATTATTTTGGAAAATAATGCCATGGAATATATATCTGTACAACTAAGACCTGCAACTGGTTGCAATGTCCTTTTATTGCTGATTTCCAGCACTCATAAAGACATGGCACCATATTTCAGACTATATTATAATTGCTCTGATAACTGTTATCTGTATTACTCAAATGATTAAATATTATTAATAACGTAAATTGAAGCATAGAGGTACTTATTCTTTCTCAATAACTTTGTAGACACATATTATACAAGATAAATGCAAAGGCAATTTTAAAATTCTAAAATAAATATTAATTTACTTCAAATTGTTAATATAAATTAAATATTAATTAGTTGTAAAATGATAAAAATCATATAACATTTAAATAAATAAATATATTAAATATAATTATAGTAAAAGAGTATATATTAGAAAATATTAACTAATGTAAAAATAATAAAAATAAAAGAAAAATTAAATAGAAAAAATAAAATTATTTAGAAATGAACAGAGTCAACCATTGTTTATCATAAATTATGAAACAGTGTACAAAATTTCTGGTAAATTAAAAGACAATTAAATATCAAGATGTACTGTCTGAATTTAACTAATGTACATATTAAACAGTAGTAAGATGTTGTTCCTCATTCCCTCAAAAAATCATTCCTGACATGGTCAAATCAAATACACTGAAGAAATTCTTAGGAAAATTGACATCACTACTATTCATTCAAGAAACAAAATTATAGGTCAGTAAGCATGAAAAAAAATTGTCAAAATTATTTCCACAAAGTAAAGCTACACTATAGGAAGCCAAAGATTTCAGTTACTTATTTCAAGGAAAATTTCTAATCTATGTAGTTTCTACAAACTAAAGAAAAAGGTTCCTCAACAAATACAATTGAGCAAGGATTGCTTTGGCATAGAACATGACAAAATATTTAGTTACTAAAAATAGAATGATAATTTCACTCATGAGCATAGATAAAAGTAATTCTAATTAAATTAACAGGAAAAGAGAAGCATAATGATTTCTAAGTTGAGTCTCAAGGATGATAATTTAACATTATAAAGTATAAAATTAGCAAGTATAATTCTCATGTTTATATAAAAGCAACAACAATCATATTATGGTGGAAAGGTACTATTTTGCTCCACTATAAAGCATCATATGTTCTCATAGTTTTATATTTGAGCACTGTGCAGGAAGAATCCAGGAATCAAGAGTTTCCTCATAGCCATCATGAACAGGAACTCTGGTTCTCCTACCAACTTTATGTAGCTGTTTTCATGATTTCATAGGACATGAGACATGTTTCACTAGTTGCTGGATTGCTCAAAGGGAAATTGATCTGTTATTGAAGCTGAGCTAATGTATTTATAGGGACAAGAGAACCTGGAGCTTCCTACTCTTTCATGTTAATGACACTTATCCCCTTGACAAGATAACCCATCTTCCTACATTTGGCTACACCAAACCTTATAAATCTGTACAAGTATTCTCATTAAAAGCTTAGTAGATGGCATTGATCTGAAAACATCTTTTTCAAATACATTCCATTGGCGCTGGGTATAAAAAAATGAATCCTAAAGAATGGGAACAGAATATTATAAGCTTACTTAACAAATGCCACCGTTGGAAACTTTACTGCTCATATACAAATGCATTTCTCCTCTACAAAAACAATAAGAAAATCAACTTGAAGTACTTCAGATTAGAGTTACAGAAGTAGAAGCGAGTGTTTATTGTTTTATCACAAAGAAATATACTCTGAAATCCTTTGTGGGAAACATTGTCAAAGGCACGGTTGTTATGTCCAGAGGGGCATCACACTTCTCTACTGCATTGATGTTTTTATTTACTACTATGGTGGTAAAAATATATGAAATATATTAGAGGCCTTTGTGCAATGTGAGTTTGATAGAGAATACAATACTCGACTCAAGGTAATGCTGTTTTGGTGATGTGTTCATGTGCCTATCATAAAGTTCAAAAATCTCTCTGAGTCAGACATCATATGCTCTGTGCTTCACTAATTCTGTGTCATGACTAAGTCTCTTGATGTATCTGTGTTCCAAACATTATTTTTAAACAAGTTTCAAGCCAGATCTAGCCTTACTTTACTAATCTCAGATATAATAACTGCAAAGTGTATATCTTACCATGTTCAAAGAAACCTTCAAGTAATTTATTTCTCAGATTCTGAGTTGAATGTGGCTATCCTACTTGTCCATTGCTAAATAGGTTTTCTGTCACTGATTTCTTAGTATGTAGATGACCATAGTAAGTGAAATAAGCCTTTCTCAAAAAGACAGGACTTTTTGCCCCTACGTTCTCCCTGTGAAAGAAAGAACAGGAAAGGAAGAAGAAGAGTATTTGGGAAAGAGAATGGTACCAGTAGAAAAGAAAGTAAGAGAGAATAATGGTGTGTGTATGTGTGTTTGTGTGTGTGTGTGTGTGTGTGTGTGTGTGTGTGTGTGTGTGTGTATGTGCACGTGTGTGCATGTGCTTGTGGGAAATCAAAGTACATATTTGTATACTTTGTATACATTAAAATGTCACAATAAAGCCCATTATCTTATAAACTATATAACTTATTTATATACACTAATAAATATTCATGGAATTTTATTGATTTAATTTTCACTAATAAAGAACTGTCCTATTGCAGAGAGAATAGTATATAATGTGACTTCTTCTTTTCTGCTATTGTCTTTGCTATCTTACCTTTATTTTGTTAACTATTCCATTTAATTTTTCAGTCATTTTACTTTATCCTTAAATTCTTTTTAGACTTTATATATATATATATATATATATATATATATATATATATATATATAATAAAATTATATATATATTGCACCTCTTCAGCACCCACACCTTCTCTCTGTCCTATCAAAGAATAAACACTCAGTTTCACACATTCTAGGCTACTGTTACACTTTTGAGCAACACTCCAGGCCCTTTGTATATTGATTTTTAGAATGTAGTGTTCACTATGTCAAATGCAAAATATACATGATCTAAAATAACCTTTTGGGTAGTTGGAACTCTTTTCCAGTATATCCAGGATATGAATTCTATTAAGTTTCTATGACTTTTTATTATAAAATCTTTTCTACACTCTATGTTATTTATCTTTTACCTTTATAGTTTATTAAAGGACAACAATAATCCTAGGTGTATATGCTATGTTTCAGTCTTTAGGTTAGATGTATTCGTGATCTTTATAGTTTGTAACCAACATGAATCAAAAGACTGTTTTGCTGTTTTGCCCTCTGTCTTCAGTGCTGGCAATTGTATCCAGCCTCTGCCGCATTCGATAAGCACTCTCCACTGCACTAGAGCCTCCCCATCACCCGTATTTATATATTGGTTTTGAGGACAATTGCATAGGCTCTCATTAAATTCTCACTGTCTAGAAACTATTTGTCCAGTGTTGCTTTGCTCAAATATGATGAGTTTATTCATTTACCTGTTTCTCTTTCCTTTTTCTCAGAGTAGTGTATGAGTGATTTATTTCTGTGTAGTTTTAAATTCTTGTTTTTCAAAAACAGATGGTAAGCATTGTGTGCTGTACATTACAGTGTCCCACATATGTTTTTAATGAAGCATATATAGTAATCCTATCAGGAAGGAGTTATATGGTGTCTTAGGAGATGAAGGATCCAAAATGGATGAAGAAAATAAGCCATTGAAAAGCCAAGATGGGGACTACTATATCTGGTGCCTCACAAGGTAGTTTGCATGATTGATTGAATTGCTACTAGATTTTCTGTTTATTTGCATGGGCTCTAAGGCCCTAATATAGTCAGTAATTTAATTATATGCAAATCATGATTATTTATCATTAATCTGATGATTATTTCTTTTTGATTTCAACATAATATTTTTATTTATTATTTGGAAGTTTCACATAAGACATCCTATCACATTCACTTCCCAGTCTTCCCAGGTTCCATCTCTCATACTCTTGTAATCTTCTCCCCAAAATAAAATGAAAATGCCAAGTCTAATTTTTGTTGCCTATATACTTACTGGAGCATGGTTGAACTCCCAGTGACCAGTGCCTTAAAAAGACTGAGTCCTTCCCCACCTCTGCCCCTGCCAGAAACCATCAACTGTAAAGCGCTACACTTCACAATCTCTGTCAAGTTTTTAAGAATTCTCTTCAATTGTTTCCTTTCTAGACTGTTTCTTCGGGGGACCATGTCATACGCAAGAGTACTCTTGCAACCATTCTTAATTAACTTTATATGTAGTATATTTGGTGATCATTTTCTTTTTTAAAATATTTCTTTTATTTCTTGAGACTATAATGTAATTAAAGAATGTCTTCCTTTCCTTCCTCTAACCTGTTCCCACCCCTCCACAAAATTATCAAATTGAAAGCATCTTTGTTCATTAACTATTGTTACATAAATACAACCTGCTTAATCTGTATGTTACTTATATGTATATCTTCAAGATGAGCCATTGGATATTGAATAACCAATTGACTTACTTTCTCCTGAGATCACTGCAGAGGTTAGACTATAAGAACCAGAGAAACAAATAGTTTACTGTGAAGTTGTGTCTCCTAGGAATGGCAGAAGCTACACCCATAAAGCCTCACCATAATCACTGCCTAAACACAAACTGAAAAACATTAGTAATAGATATATTAAAGTGGACAAGAAAAGTCCAGCTGGCCTTCACTCTCTACAAAGAACCACATACAACTAAGGACTTGAGATAGGGTGATTTACTTTTGAAAAGTTCTCATAATACAGCAGATATTCAAAAACTGTGGCCGGGAAGTAGCCTAAGATTGATAATATTCTTAGATATCATACTATTTGAATCCCATAATTATTTCTGTTCCCTACACCCATATAACATTTCCTGACTTAAACAGATGAGTTTTATATGTGTAGATACATCTGAACCAAATATATTTGTTTCTTGCTTTCCACCTGCAACATCCTTCATATGTAGTACACATTAGATTGGATGAACTAATGTCCTAGGAACTGTGGTGATTCTGAGACGTGAGATTATTAGTTCAAACTTTAGAGAATGATATAGGAAGCCATTTTGAAGTTTTTGAGTAGTCCATATGATAGAAAAACATCTGCTTTATTGAAATCACTTTCCAGATCACTTCGAGATCTTGAGTCGTCATGCAGGACAGCTTGAGTGTAAACAGGCTTATTGTAACCAGAAAGTGAGTTCTGCCAGTCCTTCTAGCTGCAGGAAGGCCTGTGAAGAAATGAGAAAAGATAATTCTCATTCTCCTATTCTAAAGTAGTCTTAATCTACGACTGAGTAGCTCTTAGGATGAGAAAAAGTCATCATACTTTTTTGAAAATAAATAAAGAAAAATCTTCCCTGTTTGATTTTTATTGTAAAATTTTGAATCCTCTGAATGACAGGACAACTGAATTAATATTAGTGTTGTTTATGATCATAAACAGTGGTTTGAGATACAAAGAAATGAAAACTTAGGACAAGCAACAGTCCTATAGCTGAGCTCATCCTAGTCTAGGTGTATCCACAGTACACTTCCAGTAATTGTTGATTTTAAGTTGCTCATCATTTTCAGTTTCTCGTCCTTTTCCAGTCAACACCCAATTGTATATTGCCAAGTTGTATAATAGTTGACATGTTCTGTAATAAATGGCATTTTCCTTAATCATTTCCTTTAAACTATCTTCATATAGACAAGGGTTGAGGGCTAATATTCTAAGCTTTAGACTGGTATTTGGACTAAATAATATGATATATTTTAAATTTTCTTTCTAATCAGAGCATCTGTCTACTTTATAAATAATTAACACTGTCAAACATACTTTACAAAGATTTCATTTATTAAAAGTATACCATGTAAGAGATTCCTCTGAGGATTAAAAAGTAGGTGCATATTCTGTCTACATTTCACTGCAGAATCTCATTCATTGCCCTAGAGAAGATTGCTCGATCATGGTTAACTATTTTTAATTGCATTATTTAGAATAACCACTATGACTTAATGACCTTGTGTTTCTCAAATATGTCATAGCTCTCATCATATATATCCATTATGTATTATAACTCTCTTGAGCTTTTTCCACCTTACTAAATGTTATGCAGGTCATGCAAAATGGCCTGATGTTCTTTTTTACTACAGTCTTTTGCATGTGTCAGTTGCTCAAGCTAGCTCAAATACCTACTGCTCACTTCCGCAATGATTTTATGCAATGATTTACATGTAAAGATATTTGTAGGAACTTCACTAATCATCACCATATTTTATTTCTAAAAAAATATTAAATGGTAGTTTGACTGACCAGAAAGCTTCTGATAAACTAGAACTAAGACTATCATATATAATTACAAATAATTTAGAAAATAGACACCTGCAGTTAAATCACTATATCAAACCAGACTACCAGAAATAACTATGAGAAGAGATAAGGCTAAATTATTGCTGTTATCTGGCTGGTAAAGTTTGAACTGGTGAAAGGATCCATAAATAGCAGATAATAAATTCTTTATTTTCATCCATTTCATATTTTTCACCAGATAGTGCATATATAATGTTATGTTTTGTTCTGAATTAAAACTACATTGAAGTTCACTATATATTGATATAATGTGTCATAAAAGAAATCAAAATATCACCGTTCATAAGTATTTATTAAGTAGTTTTATACAGATACAATAACACAGAATAAGTGTCACATTGGGGTTCTTAGAAGTCACAAGCTTCAAACACTATAAATATTTACTAAGAATTCAGTGTTCTCTGTGATTAAATTATTTTTTGCAATGCTATCTGACACAGAAAAAATAAAACATATCCTAGAATGTGTTTAAAGTCATGCTGTTTTCCCTCAAAATGATTATTATAGAATTGGATAAAGACTGAAAAGAAAACAGTGAATGGAATATTCAACTAAGGACACAGATACCTGACCATAAAATGAATGATTTCAGGTTATCACATCCCGGATAAGGATGGCTTTGCTTAGACTGGTGGATCTCCTTTTGAGATTTGGTCATTGTGTTGGCCTGTCTCTCAGTAAGTCAGTTTCCTACCAATATTCTATGTACACAGTCGTTCTGCCCTGTTTGCAATTGCTGAAGTATGCTCTTAGCAAAGCTCCTCTCCTGCTGCTTATCAGGCTATCAACCAGCAGTTGTTTAGCTATTCAGTAATCCCTCTGTACATCTTACCAGAAATCTCTCTTCACTATGCATTGCATCTGACACTGGCTAACTTCCAGGATCTCATTGTGGGTGATCCCAACTCACCATTTAATTAAATAGGACTTCCTATGCAGCTTCTTTGGAAACCATTTATAAAGAATCGAGCCACATGAGCTCTCACCACTTGGTAAAACATGACAGATTTGTAGACATTCCACTTCATTCAAAGTTTGAGGCAAACTGGCCATCACATTCCTGGCTCATCGGAACACACTGTGTTCCATTAAGCCTTTTTACTAGATAGCATCTATACAGTTACTAAACACAAATTTGTGTCAGACAGGGGATATGATTGGAGTGCACATTAAACATAATTAAAATTCATGAATCAAGGGATACATCATCTTGTAATTAGTGTACACGCTCTGATGGAGGTTTGTAAGATATATATCAGAAGTATAGAAGATAAAAGCGTTTCTGTAACACAGCATAGTGGGAAAATTGAAACAAAGATGAAACAAACATTAGAAGGTAGGCAGAGTGAAAGTGGCTCATTTCCATTAGAATGAGCCTCTCTAAAAGTCAGCATAGGCACCTTGTGAAAATCCAGAATAAATTCAGACATATGGTTTAGCTTCTTCCACAATGGTCCATCTCTCCAGTTCAATACCATACCCAGTAATAAAAATGCCCTGGGACATTGCAAAGTGACTTCTCTAGTACACCCAATGACTTAGTAACATTGTTGGGTCTACTCTACTTGCACATCTGGCTAAAGTATGAGACAGTTCACTGTGGAATGCTTAAAACAGTGTAGTTCCCCACTTAACATCAGCAGAGAGATTTCTAATAGCCTTTAAGCCATACCTCTAGACTAATTTCTCTGCAGACACACATGAGTCTCCTTCATCTCAGACACATCTCCTGCTTTAAAGATCTCCAAACATATAACAGCTTTTGGTTGCTAATGTAGTGACCTGATACCAATTCTAAGATAATCTCTCTTGTATTGGTTTACATGTCCTTCCCCTCCAAATGATTTTCATTTTTTCTTTAAATCCAAACTCTAGGCTCATTATCTCATAGTGACTTTCCATTATTTAGAAACTTTAACGCATTGCCTAACAATATCTGGTGCTGTACTCTCTACAACATACCACTTTAAAGGCTCCTCTTTCCCACATTCCCTAAAGCCAAAGGTTACTTTTCTTCATTGTATATGTTCAGCTTCCTGGATAGATCCAGATGTACATTTGAATAAATATATAATTTTTAAAAACAGCAGAAAAAATTTAAAACCATGTTTTACTTGTGATAAATGTTAGACATTGAAATAGAAATATAAAATTTGAGCTTGATACTTAGACTTTGGGTGCAGATTCGAAACACTGACGACTATGGAGAGTCTATAAGGAGGGACAATCTCTGAGGACACACTAATTTTGTTCATCATAGCAAACTTGTAAAAGTACATTCAAATAAGTGGGACTTTCAGTTCAGAGCAGCTCAGTAGTGCTGTGTTTTCTGTTAGCTAGTCTAGCACCCCTCACTAATGAGCTGCAAGCAGAACTGGACAGCATCCCAATGAAAGACAACTGGATACTAAAGAGAAAAGGAATGTGAACATGTTAAAATAGCAGTATTCAAAATCCAGTGATTAAAGGAAAACAGAACACTGAGGGAGTGCTTGTTTGCAGTAGTAGGAGAATGGCTTAAAGGAGCACCCAAAAAAAAATTCACAGAAAAGAAGATGCCATAAGTGAATACTGCAATGTAATTAGGGACACAGTAGTTACCAAAAGGGAGAGCAAAGGATTTTGAAAAGGAAGGCAGAGAACTGTCACTGTGTGGTGCGGATAGGAAACACGGGCCAGTATTCCTACAGCAGAGCCTCCCAAGCTGGGAATGGTTGGGATGATCTTTTCAAGGTGTCAGAATGCTGACGAGGATCATCTGCTCGGGTGCAGTGCTGAGAGGATGCACTCAACGTAAAAGCAGTAGGTAGGTAAAAGTGACCTGAGCCAGTGGAACTGACAAAGTCCGGTGTACAACTTACACTTAAACTCCAAGATTCTGATACGGATGCCTTTGAGGGTAGCAAGACACAGTTTGTGCAGAGCACCGAGGTAGATGAGTTGGTGTTAGATAGAAGGACAAGGCGGAGAAACTGCATGCTGAAAATGTTAGGAAATAAAACCAGAAGTTGCTTAGGTAAGCGTCTAATTCAAAAAAGTTTGTTTTATTAGAAGAAAACATGTCAAACACAGTAAGTAACAAAGAGATAGCAAACACCCAGTAATTAGTCTGGCTACCCGTTAAGCAGGATTTAGCTCTCACGTACCTCTTGTAAATCAGTTATATAGAAGCATTTCCCATATAACCATATGGTGAGTTCACTCAGCAATGACATTCCTCTGGGGCCCTTAATTAGATGTACCTTACACAGCTTATTTTTTTTTAAAGATCAAGATTTTTTTCTTTGCTAAATGCTCCTAGAGAATGGTACTGAAGCCACTCTGGTTAACGTACAGGGCAGTCTTGTGAACTCAAACATTTAAATTTAACAGTTTCAGAACTCTAGATTACCTTTAATATATCAGGCATTTAGGATTTAAATGTGAATGTGTTAAAATAAAATTTATAAAATGCAGATTTCACTATTGATCAAAATAGTAGGAATTTTGTTGCAAAGGTGGTATTGCTCCAAACACTTTAAACACCACTAATCCACAGGCAAAAAGTCTTTGTAGCTATTTTCTTTTTATTCTCACAGTTCTTTCTTTGTGTTCACATTTAAATAAGATTTATATTTATCAATATTTTAAATTCATGAGAAGCTTATAAAAAACTATCTCTCAAATGTTAATGCCATATACTAATAATAATGCATGTGTGTAATTAAGAGTCACTTCTGTCAATCCTAAAACCTCTACCCAACTGACTTATTATTTTACCACAAAGGCCTTAGCACAGTGGCTTCAACTCTAATTCCATGTGGGCTTACACAAGCTTTCACTCTACAGTGGCTATGTTTTTACTCTGAATTACCAACTAGTCATTTCATATGTATACGTGTATGGGCATGCACACACACACACACACACACACACACACACACACACACACACACAC
>JANHMN010000010.1:75036422-75071329 GCA_030674055.1 Rhabdomys pumilio
GTGTGTGTGTGTGTGTGTGTGTGTGTGTGTGTGTGTGTGTGTGTGTGCATATGTGATATGCACACCTTCTACACATATATGTAGAGGTCAGAGGTGAATTTAGCAGATAAGATTTTATCCTAAGCACCAAGAAGTTCCCAGAGATCAAACTTGGGTCATCAGGGTGTGGCATCAATTCCTTTACCTGCTAAGCCACCTGACTGTCTAATATGTAACTTTTATTTCATTGGTTATTTTATTTATTTACATTTCAAATATTATCTCCCTTCCTTGTTCCCACTCCACAAACCTCCTATGCCAATCACCCTCCCCAGTGCTTCTATGAGGGAGCTCCCCCATCCACCCACTCAAGTCTCACCGACATGACATTCCACTGCACTGGGGCAACAAGCCTCCACAGGAACAAGGGCCTCCTTTCCCATTGATGCCAGATAAGCCAATTCTCTGCTACACGTGCATCTGGAGCCATGGGTTCTCCCATGTGTACTCTTTGGTTAGTGGTTTAGTCCCTGGGAGCTTTGGGGAGTCTGGTTGTTGGTTGCTGTGTTATTCCTATGGGATTGCAAACCCCTTCAGCTTTTTTAGTCCTTCCCTTAACTCCTCCATTGGGGTCCCAGTGCTCAGTCTGATGGTTGGCTACTAGCATCTGCATCTGTATTGGTCAGGCTCTGGCAGAGCTTATCAGGGAACAGCCATACCAGGCTTCATATCCAGAGGTTAGGCATGGCTCACAGTTGGGGGATGGAACCACCCATGCATCTGAAAAATATTGACACAGGAAATGCAAGGACAAAGAGTGGAGCAGAGACTTAAAGAAAGACTGTCCCACCTAGGGATCCATCCCATATACAGACACCAAACACAGATGCTATTGCTGATACCAAGAAGTGCTTGCTAACAGGAGCCAACATGTAACTTTAAAAAGTTATAAATATTATTTGCTATGACAAAATCTACATACAAGTAACATAGAGTCTGAGCAGAATATATTTATTCATTTAGTAATATTCATTTATATACATATGTGTATGTAACAACAATTAAGAAAAAAAGACCATGAAACTGAAACAGAGCAGGAGTCAGGGGAGGTTGTAAGGAGATTTGAAATGAGGAAACAGAAAGAGAAAATGATCTAATTAAAATGTAATCTATAATATAAAAGCTCTTTTTTTTTAGGAACAAAAAAAAATCAACACCATAAAGAAAACATGCAAAATTGTATGCTAGATTAAAAAAATGACTGAAACATAAAAACTAGTTACAGTAAATGGCTCTTAAACTGAAATTTGAAAAGAAAAGAATGAGAACAAAATCCAATATTTGAGAAAACTGGTGGGATTCGAGGCTGAGACTGTATAATAGCGTGATCATTGGTAATTCTCTGATGTTGACAGTGTCTGGGTTTTTGTAACTTTCCTCACTGTGCTCACAGAAAGTGTGGGAAAAAGTGCAAATATTTTTGAAAAACATGTATTGTCTACTCGTAATCTACATGAATATATGCATGTATTTGTCAATTGTCATGTTTCTTTTGCTATGTCATTGCTTTTTTATTAGTCTATCAAAATGAAGTGACTCAACCCTATGTATAATATCAAATAATAATATATGTATAGTAATATAATGCCATACACTTTTAAAAACACAACAAGAAAACCTCTTAAATTGTGTTTCTTCTAATGACTAGTCCTATCCTTCATATTTGTACACAAAGATTCTTTCCTGGGATCCTGGAAAAAATTCTTTCCATATGAGAAAAAGAAAAATGAATTTGGAGTCAGGGTAGAGTAATGAAAGCAGGGCTCATAGAAAACAAAAAGACAGAACAGTTCACCCAACGCTAAGTTCCAGGTCAGTACACTTCATGGTGTACTGTTTGGGTCATTTTACAGAAACAACAACAACAACAACAAACAACAAACCCTCCATTGTTGTTCAGTCATATATAAATATAAGCCAGGCTAGGAATAATCTGTATGAGCTGGGCAAAGTTTACACGAACTTGTTACTTTTGCAAGGTGTTATCATTCCAAGCCAGCTTCAAGCACTTTGGCATATGCCTGTGAAGAGGAGGATGAAAGTGAGGAGAGAGAGGAATGAGTCCACAATCTTTACCTGTTTATTCCTAAATTAATGTGCAAGCAATTTAGGTTTCCACAAATTGATAGCATCTGGACCACAAAATAATCTGAATAATTGACTACCTCCTCCACACTCAGGAAATGTTTCAGCCATGTGCACAAGAAACTGCTTGACTTTTTTTATGCTCTTAATTCTTTTCTAAGGCTTATTTAAAAAATTGAAGGAATGAGAATGAGTACATGGGAGAGTTTGAAGGAAAAGGGGAAATGATGTAATTATATTATAACCTCCAAAGAAAATACTAGCAGGGCATTCAGCATGATTTTGCTGACTACTACAATGGCTTTGGGTTGTGAGAGATCTCTTTCAGTTATTTGAAAAATCACTGTGTGGCAACTGACAAATTTAATAAAGCATAAATGTTCTGTGTAAAAATGAACAGATGGTTTCTGAGTGATGTGGTTCATAACATGTACCTACTTGTTTCTTAAAACATAAATTTAAGAAAGAAAGCTTAGGATTGAAAAATCATTATAATTTGGATTTGAACTGATAAGCAGCTCATAGCCAAATAGCACAAGGAACTCAGGACTATTGCTGCTTCTAAAGTTTATGTAAAGATTCTAAAACAGCTTTTCTTTTTTTATTGGATATTTTATTTACATTTCAGATTCATCCCCTTTCCCCATTTCCCCTCCCTAAAAAACCCCTATTCCATGCCCCTTTTTCCTTTTTCTTTTATACAATTTTTTTAAAATGCTAGTCAAAGGCTTTATAAGTTTGGTAATGCTCAGTCAGGAGTGTAACTCAATACTCAGCCTAGATATATCAACTATCTTTGACTGGTGGAGACACATGAACATCTGCCTCCATGTCTCCTCCCCTCTTTCTCTCATCACATGGCTTCTCCTGTCCTTCTTCTCCTCCTCTCCTTACTCCTTCTCTTCCTCTCCATACTCCTCCTACCTTAGCTCCTCCTACATATCACCCTTCCTGTTAAAATAAAACTTTTATCTTGAAATACAATTAGTGAATAATTGTGCCAATTTGTACCAGTGAGGTACTAGTTAGTCCTAAAAACCAGTCCATCGTTTTGTTGACTAACCAGAACTTCTGTCATCTCTCCTAACTAAAACACTTAGTTCTGAAGCTGGATTTTTTCTTGGCTTGGAGTGATTGTCGGCTGAAAACCCTCCACTCCAATCTTTTCTTTCAAAGTAAATAGCCAGGATTGGCTATAAGACTATAAGTTTTCAACCCTGTCAGAAATTCAGAATGACTGAGTTAACTGAAATTATGGGAAGCACAAAGCATGGCTTCTAAAACTTAGCCAATTTATAGAGACTACTGAACACCTGGACAGTCCCTATACTTCAAAAGGTTGGAGCATCTGGTCTTCAGCCTTCTGACCCAGGACCTTCTGATAGACCATAGTGATGCAGAATTATTAAGGGCTGATTACTCTGTCTAGGCAGATATAATCAGTCAACTATTCTGCAAGTGCATCCTTTTCTGGGTCGTAAATTGTCTGTAGATGGAAAGAGGCAATTCTTGCCCAGTGACTGTCTCACCACAACTGGAGTAGCTCCAAAGATCCTCAATTTCTTCTTAGAATCCAAGACAGGAAGCTGTCAGGAGCAGACAGGTCTCTAATCAAAATGAACATTAATACAGAAATGTTTGTAAGTCAATTCTGTGGACTTCTGACGTTTTGAAAACCAACTATCCATGTAAGGCAATCTGGACTGTTGTCTGTTAACTCCTCTCAGCTATTTCTAAATAAAATACAAAAAAAACCTTATCAACAAACTCAAAGCCCTGAATTTGCTATAGTCCCTTAACTCACAGGCTAACCATCTCAAATCAGTTAGAAAAGTTAAAGAAGGACTGGGTCTAAGCCTTGTATTCCTAAATGTGATATACAGACACAATGCCTATGTGGGTATCAATATTCACCTCACTTTTATATCAATAAGAAGCTCGTACCAATGGAAACCTTAAATTTGAAATCAAAATAAATTTTGTGCAATTTAAGAAAGTATAACTTCATCTTGAGGATAATTATACAGATTTCTACCAATAGGTTATGGCTCTGAAATAATTCCTAACTAATCCTCCCTGTTTCAACAAAACCACTACTTTTCCCTAGAAAGACAGCCCAATATTAACCACCTTAGTCCCCAAGCCCAGGGAATAGGGGCGCTGACTCATCATTAAATTCTTCAAGCAGATTATGGGCGTTGAGATATTGAAAGAGGGGTGAGGGGAAGAGTAAATTGATAAGCCTCTGACACTGGGTCTTCACTGCATCCAGATGGGATTCCAGGACATCAGAGATTTGAGCAGGTCTGCTCAGCTTGCTTGATGAGTAGGTACACCAAGGCTGTGTATTCTGCAATATACAATTCTCAAAACAAATTTTAGTATCAAGCTAACTTTTTTTATTTTTAATTTTTCTGTTCTTTGCTTTCTTTTTTATTTAAATATTTTTAGATTTTTTAAAAATTAGGTATTTGATTTACATTTCAGATTTTATCCCCTTACCTTACTTCTTTCCACCACCCAGAAACCTCCTATCCCATCCCCCCTCCTCATGCTTCTATGAGGCTGTGCCCTTACCTACCCTCTGCCCCCACTACCCCGCTCCCCATCCTCACAATTCCCCCCCACTCTGTGTTCATTTTTCGTGGGACCAATAATCTCCTCTCCCCCCTGCCTGTCAAGGCCATCCTCCCCTACATATACAGTTGGAGTCATGGGTCCCTCCATATGTGCTCCCAGTCTGGTAGCTTAGACCCTGGGGAGCTTTGGTTGGTTGGTATTGTTGCTTTCCTCATGGGGTCCCAAATCCTTTCTGTTCCTTCAGTCTTCTCTCCAATTTCTCGATTGGGAAACCCTTGATCATATCAGTGGTTAACTGTGAGCATCGTCTTCTGGATGTGTCAGTCTCAGGCAGACCTTTAAGGAGACAGCTATATCATGTTTTTGACAGCATGCACTTCCAGCCATCCACATCAGTGTCTAGCTTAGGTGACTATACATGGAATGGATACCCAGGTAGAGTAGTTTCCTGATGGCCCTTCCTTCAGTTTCTGTCCCATGTTTTGTTTCCATATTTGCTCCCTTGAGTATTTTTGTTACTCATTCTAAGTAGAACTGAGGCAACCCGTCTAGGTCTTCCTTCTTCATGAGCTTCATGTGGTCTCTGGGTTGAGTCTTCGCTATTCCTAGCTTTTGGGCTAAGATCTGCTTAACAGTGAGTAAATACCATGTGTGTTCTTTTGTGATTGGGTTAACTCACTCAGGATAATTTCTAGATCTATCCATTTACCTAAAAATTTCTCGAATTCATTCTTTTTAATAGCTGAGTAATATTCCATTGTGTAGATATACCACATTTTTGTATCCATTACTCTGTTGAGGGACATCTTGGTTCTTTCCACCTTCTGGCTATTATAAATAAGGCTGCTATGAACATAGTGGAGCATATGTCCTTGTTATATGTTGGAGCATCTTCTGGGTATATGCCAAGGAGTGGTATAGCTGGGTCCTCAGGTAATGCTATGTCCAGTTTTCTGAGGAACCGGCAGACTGATTTCCAGAGTGGATGTATCAGCTTGCAATCCCACCAACAATGGAGGAGTGTTCCTCTTTCTCCACATCCTCGCCAGCATCTACTATCACTTGAGTTTTTGATCTTAGCCATTCTGACTGGTGTGAGATGGTATCTCAGGGTTGTTTTGATTTGCATTTCCTTGATGACTAAGGATGTTGAGCATTCCTTAAAGTGCTTCTCAGCCACTTGAGATTCCTCTGTTGAGAATTCTTTGTTTAGCTTTGTACTCCATTTTTTTTAATAGGGTTATTTGGTGGTCTGGAGTATACTTTCATGAGTTCTTTGTATATCTTGGATATTAGCCCTCTATGGGACGTAGGATTGGTTAAGATTTTTTCCCAATCTGTTGGTTGCCATTTTGTCTTATTAACAATGTCCTTTGCCTTACAAATTGCTTTGCAATTTTATGAGGTCCCTTTTGTCAATTCTTGATCTTAGAGCATACGCCATTGGTGTTCCTTTCAGGAACTTTCCCCCTGTGCCTAGGTATTCGAGTGTCTTCCCCACCTTCTCTTCTATTAGTTTCAGTGTATCTGGTTTTAAGTGAAGGTCTTTTATCCACTTGGATTTGAGCTTTATACAAGGAGAAAAGAATGGATTGATTTTCATTCTTCTACATGTTGACCTCCAGTTGAACCAGCACCATTTGCTGAAAATGTTGTCCTTTATCCACTGGATGGTTTTGGCTCCTTTGTCGAAGAACAAATGATCATAGGTGTGTGGGCTCATTTCTGGATCTTCAGTTCTATTCCATTGATCTTCCTGCATGCCTCTGTACCACTACCATGTAGTTTTTACTACTATTGCCCTGTAGTACAGTTTGAGGTCAGGGACAGTGATTCCCCCAGAAGTTCTTTTATTGTTGAGAATAGTTTTCCCTATCCTGGGATTTTTGTTATTCCAGATAAATTTGCAAATGGCTCTTTCTATATCAGTGAAGAATTGATTTGGAATTTTGATGGGGATGGGAGATCTTTCCATCTTCTGAGATCTTCTATTTCTTTCTTCAGAGACTTGAAGTTCTTGTCACACAGATCTTTCACTTGTTTGGTTAGGTTCACTCCAAGACATTTTATATTGTTTGTAACTATTGTGAAGGGTGTCATTTCCCTAATTTCATTCTCAGCCTGTTTATCTTTTGAATATAGGAAGGCTACTGATTTGTTTGAGTTGATTTTATATCCAGCCACTTTACTGAAGTTGTTTATCAGGTTTAGGAGTTTTTAGATGGAAATTTTAGAGTCTCTTAAGTATACTATCTTATCATCTGCAAATAGTGAAATTTTGACGTCTTCCTTTTCTATTTGTATCCCTTTGACTTCCTTTTGTTGTCTAATCGCTCTATCTAGCACTCCCAGTACTATATTGAATAGGTAGGGTGAGAGTGGGCAGCTTTGTCTAGGCTCTGATCTTAATGGGATTGCTTCCAGTTTCTCTCCATTTAGTTTGATGTTGGCTACTGGCTTGCTGTATATTGCTTTTACTATGTCTAGGTATAGACCTTGAATTCCTGATTTTTCCAAGACTTTTAACATGAAGGGATGTTGAATTTTGTCAAATGTTTTCTCAGCATCTAGAGAGATGATCATGTGTTTTTTTTTCATGAATTTATTTATGTAGTTGATTACATTGATGGATTTTCGAATATTGAACCAACCCTGCATTCCTTGGATAAAGCCTACTTGATCATGATGGATGATTGTTTTGATGTGTTCTTGAATTCTGTTTGCAAGAATTTTATTGAGTATTTTTGCATCAGTATTCATAAGAGAGATTGGTCTGTAGTTCTCTTTCTTTGTTGGGTCTTTGTGGGGCTTAGGTATGAGTGTAATTGTAGTTTCATAGAACGAATTGGGTACTGTTCCTTCTGTTTCTATTCTGTGGAATAGTTTGAAGAGAATTGGTATTAGATCTTCTTGGAAGGTTTGATAGAACTCTGAACTAAAGCCGTCTGGCCCCGAACTTCTTTTATTCGGGCGATTTTTAATGACTGCTTCTATTTCTTTAGGGGTTATGGGACTGTTTAGATGGTTTATCTGCTCCTTATTTAACTTTGGTACTTGGTATAGATCTAGGAAATTGTCCACTTCATCCAAATTTTCCAATTTTGTTGAGTATAGGCCTTTGTAGTAGGGTCTGATGACTGTTCTAATTTCTTCTGTTTCTGTTGTTATGTCTTCCTTTTCAGTTCTGATTTTACTAATTTGATACTGTCTCTGCGCCCTTTGGTTAGTCTGGCTAAGGGTTTGTCTATCTTATTGATTTTCTCAAAGAACCAGCTCCTGGTTTTGTTGATATTTTGTATAGTTCTTTTGTTTTCAACTTGGTTGATTTCAGCCCTGAGTTTGATTATTTCCTGCTGTCTACTCCTCTTGGTAACATTAGCTTCTTTTTGTTCTAACCCTTTCAGGTGTTCTCTCAAGCTGTTAGTCTGTGCTCTTTCCATTTTCTTTTTGTGGGCACTTAGAGCTATGATTTTTCCTCTCAGTACTGCTTTCATGGAGTCCCACAAGTTTTGATATGAAGTGTCCTCATTTTCATTAAATTCTAAAAAGTCTTTAATTTCTTTCTTTATTTCTTCATTTACTAAGTTATCATTGAGTAGGGCATTGTTCAGTTTCCACGTGTTATGTGGGCTTTCCGTTGTTTTTGACTATATCAAAGATGAGTCTTAGTGCATGGTGATCTGATAGGTTACAAGGGATTATTTTGATCTTTTTGTATCGGTTGAGGCCTATTTTGTGACCAATTATATGGTCTGTTTTGGAGAAGGTGCTTAGAAATAGGTATATTCTTTTGTTTTAGGATGAAATGTTCTATAGATGTCAGTTAAGTCCAATTGGTTCATAACTTCTGTTAGTTTCATTGTGTCTTGATTTAGTTTCTGTTTCCATGATCTGTCCATAGCTGAGAGTGGGGTGTTGAAATCTCCCACTATTATTGTGTGAGGTGTAATGTATGCTTTAAGCTTTACTAAAGTTTCTTTTATGTATGTGGATGCCCTTGCATTTGGTGCATAGATGTTCAGAATTGTGAGTTCCTCTTGGTACATTTTTCCTTTGATGAATTTGAAGTGTCCTTCTTTATCTTTTTTGATTACTATTGGTTGAAAATTGATTTTATTTGATATTAGAATGACTATTCCAGCTTGTTTCTTGGGACCATTTGCTTGTAAGATTGTTTTCCATCCTTTTACTCTGAGGTAATGTTTGTCTTCTTCACAGAGGTGTGTTTCCTGTATGCAGCAAAATTCTGGGTTGTGTTTATGTATCCAGTCTGATAGTCTATGTCTTCTTATTGGAGAATTGAGTCCATTGATATTAAGAGATATTAAGGAATAATGAATGTTGTTTCTTGTTATTTTTGTTATTGGTGGTGGAGTTATGTTTGTGTAGCGATCTTCTTTTAGGGTTGTTGGAAGATTACTTTCTTGCTTTTTCTAGGTTGTAGTTTCCCTCCTTGTGTTTGTGTTTTCCACCAATTATTCTTTGAAGTGCTGGATTTGTGGTAAGATATTGTGTATATTTGATTTTGTCATGGAATATTTTGGTTTCTCCATCAATATTGATTGAGAATTTTGCTGAGTATAGTAGTCTGGGCTGGCATTTGTGTTCTCTTAGGGTCTGTATGATATCCGTCCAGGATCTTCTGGCTTTTATAGTCTCTGGTGAGAAGTCTGGTGTAATTCTTATAGGTCATCCTTTATATGTTACTTTACATTTTTCCCTTACTGCTTTTAGTATTTTTTCTTTGTTTTGTACATTTGATGTTTTGATTATTATGTGACGGGAAGTATTTCTTTTCTGGTCTAAAGTATTTGGAGTTCTGTAGGCTTCTTGTATATTTATGGACATCTCTTTCTGTAGGTTAGGAAAGTTTTCCTCTATAATTTTGTTAAAGATATTTACTGAACATTTAAGTAGGGAGTCTCCTCCCTCATCTATACCTATTATCCTTAGGTTTGGCTTTCTCATTGTGTCCTGGATCTCCTGTATATTTTGGGTTAGTAGCTTTTTGCATTTTGCATTTTCTTTGACAGTTGTGTCAATGTTTTCCATGGTATCTTCTGCACATGAGATTCTCTCTTCTATCTCTTGTATTCTGTTGGTGATACATGTGTCTATGACTCCTGATCTTTTTTTAGGTTTTCTATCTCCAGGGTAGTCTCCCTTTATTGTTTCTATTTCCGTTTTTAGATCTTGGATGATTTTGTTTGATTTCTTCTCCTGTCCGATTATTTTTTCTTGCAAATTTTTAAGGGATTTTTGTGTTTCCTTTTTAAGAGCTTCTATCTGTCTACCTGTGTCCTCCTTCAGTTCTTTGAGAGTGTTATTTATGTCCTTCTTAAAATCCTCTATTATCATCATGACAAGAGATTTTAATTCTGGATCCTGCTTTTCCGGTGTGATGGGGTGTTCAGGGCTTGCTATGATTGGGGAACTGGGTTCTGATGTTGCCATGTAACTTTGGATTCTGTTGCTTACGTTCTTGTGCTTGCCTTTTGCCATCTGGTTAACTCTAGTGCTCCCCGTACTTTCTGTCTCTGACTGAAGCTTCCCTTTCCAGTTATCTTGCTTGTGTCTGATCTCCTTGGGGTCCCGATGTCTCTGTGATCTTCTCCAGCTGCTCTGATTACAGTGGTACCTCTAGCATGACTCAGAATATGGTGTCTCCTAGGTACAGCTAAGTGCAGTCCAGCTAAGTGTCCACTGTTCTGGGTGCAATGTTTCTTCTAGGATGTCTCAGGCTAATGTGTCCACTGCTCTGAGTTCAGTGGCTCCTCTATTATGTCTCGGGATATGTTGTCTGTAGCTCTGAGTTCCTTTGTTCCTCTGCTGCTCTGGGTTCAGTGGTACTTCTGCCACTCTGGGTTTAGTGGACCCTCTAGAATGTCTACTGCTCTGGGTTCTCTGCAACCTCTAGGGTGGGTCAGGAGGTATCCGGTGTCACCAGGAGCAGAACGGGCAGCGGTCTGCATCAGGCCTCAGGTCTGGAAGAGGGGCAGAAGGGGTGTGATATTCAGCTGGGGCAGAGTTTGGGGGTCTTCTGGAATCTGAGCACTCCCTGCACTTAGCTCTGGGCGTAGGGCAGTGAGTGGGTCTTCTTACCTAATGCTCTGTTTTCTGTGCATCCGCTAGGGTGGGTCAGGAGGGATCTGGTGTCCCCAGGAGCAGACCGGGCAGTAGTCTGCATCAGGCCTCAGGTCCGGGAGAGGGGCGTAAGGCTAAAACAGCTTTTCTCTTTGTTGTCATAGAAATTTTTTATGAGCAAGAAAATTTCACCTTATCGGATGAAAAATTAACTTTTAAATACACCTTTCAGCTCCCTCTAGGTTACTGTTTCATAGGAAATGGGTTTTCTATGCAACACAGACCAAGAAACTGATTAATTTGTCTCTTGTAAAATACATTGCTGCCTATATTTATTCCTCACTGTTATAAAAATTTTGTGAAAATTAACTGAAAAGGCCTATATTCATCACATCATCACAAGAGCAAAATTATAGAGAAGGGCTGATGCAGGAGAAAAACACTGAAAGTTTGCATAGTGAGTGATATTTCCCATAATTTTTGTAATCATATGTGTTTTTGCCTAAATAGGCCATGTTAGCAGGTCCTCAAATTATATATATATATATATATATATATATATATATATATATATATGATATACACACATACATTATAAAATTATAGTATTTTATTACTACTGAAACAAATGTCCTCTCCAAAAATGTTGTAGTTAATTTAAATTAAAAGTCACACTGTTCACTTTCAGTTAAGCAATACTTTTTATACAAATTAAAAATATCTAATCAGGAAAGATGATACTGACACCTAGAGTCAGAGCTATTATAAAGATAATTAATTCTAATATATATATATATATATATATATATATATATATATATATATATATATATAATCTTAACATAAAAAGTTGAAGGTACTTTTCAACATAGATTTGTGTAGTGATTTGAATGAAAATGGCCCCTATAGATTCATTTGAATGCTTAGGAGATGGCACCAGGAGGTGTGGTCTTGTTGGAGTAGGTGTGGCCTTGGAGGTAGTATGTGACTGGGCTGGACTTTAGGATTTCAAATGCTCAAGCCAAGTAGTGTCTGTGTCCTGCTCTCTGCAGATCTGGGTGTAGAGCTCACAGCATCATGTCTACCTGTGTGCTACCATGTTCCCCACTATGATGTCAATAAACTAAATCTCTGAATTGTAAGCAAGCTTCAATTGAATGCTTTCCTTTATAAGAATTATTGTGGTCATGGTTTCTCTTCACAATAGAAACTTTAAAACATCATATTACTGAATATACACAACAGATAAAAAAAAAAAAAGAGTCCAAGTAACTAGATAACCGACTTTTCTCCTTCCTTCCTCTCTTATGTAGCATTTTGTATCACTACAGTACTGTTGTTAGTCATGCCGGAACTACAGTTAAGATGTAATGGGAACAGTAGAATATAAAAATGAAGAGGGGTTTGAGAATAAATCGTATTTATTCACTGTTTTTAAAAATCATTTTCTGCAGATATACAATAAGTTAAATTATAAACAATGCAAACAAGAGTAAAATTTTAATTCAAAATCATCAATTACATTATTTTCTGTGACTGATTAAAATTTGAGATCCTTAGGATTATGTGTCACAAAGTGAGGGTGACTGCTACAAAGAAGATGGGATTTGACTGTGGCAAAAGCCACCGAGCAGTTCTCTAGTGCTTTGTGTGTGATGGACAGGATTACTTCTACAAGCTGCCAGCCCAAAAGTAAGGGGAAAGGTCAACTATTTCATTTTTCAGGAAACATGACTGGCCCTTAGCCAGTGAGAAATAATCCCCTGCCCTTTGGAGTCACATAACCCTTTATCTCTGCTCTTCCTATAGTACTCATCACTCTGTGTGATGGAATAATGCTCTGATCTTCATGTTCTACTTTAAGTCTTTGATGGAAAGGACTAGCTCCTGTCATTCATATATCCTCCCAATCCCTACCACCTGGCCAGGTTAAAAAAAAAAATAGATGTCAGTTACAGAAACTAAGTGAGCCTCTTTATAAACATACTAACCTGAGCCCAAACTACTGCCACGTACTATACATGAATGCATAAGATCACTTCCAGACCCCTTTCTTCTGTCTGCACAGCCTCTGTTCCCTAATAGTAGCTCTCTTAACAGTCAGCTGTCAGGATCATGGAAATATCTCATGGGCATTTCTGAGATATGTACTTTATAGGATCTACAAATAAACTCAGTTAACAAAATTAGAGATCCTTATAGGGAGATGGTTGATGTGAGGACATTCATAATTCAAGTACAAAGAAGGTGACAGAGAGGGAGGGGACACAGAACTGTGGCCAAGCTCTGAGTGCCAGCACACATCTTCCCCAAAACTTATCCAGTGAAGACAACTAACTAGAGAGCAATAGTCTACAAGACAAATTTCACTTTTTCTCAGCCTTTCTAGAGAAAAGAAGAAAAAAGCTGTAGACATTATTTTGAATAGTGCTTAACTGAAGGGGTTGCAGTAATGAAATATTAAGAAAGAAGTAGAGTGCACAGCAGGGATGCTTCTATCTGAATGATGCAGAATGTGTGGCATGTGCACTATTTATAAAATGTTGTGTTGCAGCAGGAACAGACATCACCACATATGAAGCTAAGTGGCATTGACTTGTGACAATTCATACCCTACAATGTAAATTAATGATTGCCCTTTTTAAGTTTGGGTTCTAAAACACTCATTTGTACCATTTTCTCTTCCCCACGTTTTTTCGTGGTAAAGGCAAATGTTCTTTATGTACTTTAAAAACACAACAGTTATCAGGGATACTATTTCCACTTTTTGTTGTTTTGTTTTACTTTTTTTTTTTCTTATGAGACTGATCTTCTTCATTTTGTTATATCCATGACTGGAATTTTATTGTCTTTCTTCTTGTTATTGAACTAATGGCAGTTTTTCTAACTTCTCCTTGGAAGAAAAAAAATGCCTTTAAATGTTTCTTACTAGAATAGATTCTTTGTATCATGGATTTGATACTTATCAATGAATTTTACCATAAGCCATCATTTCCTGTGTCCTTGTGATAAATCTCAGTCCCTTTGAGGAAATGGTCTGCGCTTTCTGACACACCTGTACGTGGACACTACAATCCTCTTGACTGTTCTACTATTAAGGTAAATACCTGGTTCTTCCCAATACTACTGTTAATAGTATTCTCTGAAGGTTTTACATCCCATGTAGTACTCACAATTAAATTTTAGTGGGGAATTAATATGGATTGTGGCCCTTTGGACTTGCATATGGTAAGGGACCAGTGCTTAAGCTACTGACAAATGCTAAAAGTTCACTGACTGTAGAGAAAGTAGAAAAACTTCGGTGCTATTCCCTAGTGGCACTGATTAATATGTACACTGTTAGGCCAAACTATGAAGAAAAAATAAAGCAGAGGTGCACATTTACTGTATTCTTATCTAAATCAAGAATCTGATTGTATATATAGCAAAAATACAAATGCACATATCATAGGGTGCTGGGGTTGTAGATCAGTTGGTAGAGCATTTGCCTACTCTGCCTGAAGCCCTGGGATAGATTTTCAGCGCTGTGTAAACAAGGTATGTTGTGTACATCTATAATCCCAGCACTAGGAGCTAGAAGCAGAAGGCTTGGAGGTTCAAGATGAATCTTTAATATAAAGTAAATTTAGGGCAAAACTGAGCTACACATGGGATCCTGCCTCAATGAAATAATATAATGATAATAAATAAGAAAAGAGGAAATAAGGAAAAGTAAGTTCCAAGGAGTTTAACTAATGGGCTTTTCAGAGTTAGCATAGGTTTTTATGGTATGTTGATAACTGACCAGCTAATTAATTATCTTTGTTTACTTACTAAATTGAATTCCTGCTGCATGCCAGCCACTGAGTTAACCATAAATACATATATGGAGTTGTATTGCCACAGTTAAATTTTATTTGCAGGATATTCAAGCAACATGTTCATCAACAAGTTTCTTATTGCTTTAAAACCCTCTTTCCCATCTGTAAATTAGTCTTGAACTTAATAATTACATAATATAACTTGAGGTCAAAACCAACTAAGCCATGGTATTAATCGTGAGAGTGCTGTTTACTAAATGTTGATAATATCATAGTCACCATTATTTTCATTGTTGCTTTTAAATTTCTGTGGTTATATCTTCTTAAAATGTCATAGCAGGTGTCAACACTAAAACGAAATTATAAAATCAGCAGATCATTGGCTTTTCTGTATGATAACTATAACCTCAGCTATATAAAAGTTTTATTATATATGGTGAATACTGATATGTCTAATTATATCAATGAAGATCAATCAAAATAAAGTAAATGACATTTATTAAGAGCTCTTTATAACTGAAGAATTAGCTACCATTACATGGGTTTTGACAGACTCAAAGGCAGGGAGCAAAAAGCAGACCTTCATAGGTGTGACATGGAGTGGGATTAGTGTCCAAAGTGACTGCTTGGAGCTGCAAATTTGACTTTCCCTGGTTAGTGTCAAGTTAATTAGAAGAGGGTCAAAAAATAGAGAAGCTGGTAGTTATTGATCAAGTCCTAACTATTTTGAACAAATTGTTAAAAGGTTAGTGCTTAATTTCTAGGATTGTTGCTGGACATCTCAGTCTGTTTAACAGCACATTGGCTTCCTAGCCTGGGTTGTGAGAAACATTGCTGTGGGCCAGGTTATACTACTAAACATGGTCCAGCCACTCTCTATTTGCACATCCAGTCATCAGGAGCTTAGTATATGGAGCCCTGAGACCTACGTCACAATTGTAAATCTCTCTGTGCCTTACTATGTTCACCTGTCATAGAAATCACAATTATCAATGTTTAGAATTTGTATAATTAAGAAGTTAATATATAAACACATCTTCAACTCCTTGACCCTTATGATTATTGAGTGATTAAAATAGAGAAACTCAAGGATTTAATGTTCAAGATCTATAAAATTGTGGTACCTGGAATGACACTGGCATTTTGTACCAACATATGTACAATTTACATGTAAACAATTGAATTTTTTCTAGTGCATCTTCATGAAATAACAAGTATGTTTTCTTATAAGACATGTAGATACTTAAGCCTTTTTTTCTGCTATGTACCCTTGAAGTACATTACAGGGGAGGAAGTGCCTTTCTCTGCTCATCCACAGTGAGCTTGGTATATGAAACCAAGTTGCCTCTGCTTTCACTGAAGACTTACTTATTTGGTGTGAACACAGATCTTAAATGTATTGAGACAGTTTGATCTCACCTTTGGTTCTGTGATTGTCTTGCAAGTGTTTTCCACAGTAGATATTCAGCCCAGAGGTTCTCAACCCTCCTGTTTCTCTGACCCTATAATACAGTTCCTCTTATGGTAGTGACCTCCAACTATGAAATTTTTGTTGCTACTTCATAACTGTAATATCCCTACTGTTATGGATTGTAATGTAGATATCTATGTTTTCTGATAAGAGATATTACACCCTCAAAGGGGTCATGACTTACAGATTGAGAACCTCTGCTATACCTAAAACCGGAAAGAAGTTAAATGAAATTGTACCTAAGTGTGACCGGAGTCTAGTCTCCTGTGACTTCAAACATCTCAGTTGTTGCTCATATCTGAACAAATATAAACCCTTTCTTAAAAAGTCAACTTTTTCATAGAGTGTTTACTATGCAACATTATTGCAATGATAATAAGTAATAGAAAGGAAAACTTAGATGAAATATCTCATCAACAACTTCACCATGAGTGGATTAAAAATGAGTGTTTGTCTTTTTAACTAGAGGGAAATATTGAGGAGCTGAGACAAAGAAGAATAATGTGTTGATGAGGTAGAAGTGAGCCCGAGGAAGTCAGGGCTCCTAGTTGGGGATGTCAAAGTGTGTGATAGCAGTTGGGGCAGAGCAATAATACAGCTGGTCACACTGATATATAGGAAAATGAATTAACCCAAAGAGACTGAAGAAAGAATGTCATTGGTTTGAATATGGTAAGTGAAAGAGTCAATTTCTCTTCCTAAAGCAAATATTTTCTAACAGCATGCAGAAGTCTGTGCAATGAAGTAAAAGTTATTCTAGACTAATAATAATCAGTAAAAATCTCATAATTTCATGGAAAAATTCCAACTATTTGAAGCACGCTGGTGGTTAAGATTTAATATTTATGACTACACAAGCCAGGTTTTTAAATACTGTATATATTTGAAGTGATTCCACAGTTCTGGCACTAGATTGAAATTTAATTCCATGCAACTCCTGATGATTTTGTTTATAGCATCAGCTTTTACAGTGAATTCTGTCAGCATGTACTGCAAAACCTTCCTATGTTTCTGCCAGTCAGAGACAGGTCTAGTTTCTGAATGACACATCAGTATATATGCAGACAAAAACATTATTTTCTTGACAATACAGAACCCTGAAATGCACACTGCACCAGGCAAAGTATGCAGTTTTATTGCTAGTGATCTTCACCTATCAGACATTAGATTTCAGGAAGTACCTCATTTCTTCAGTGTGTGGGCCAGCCTATACGCTAAGCAATCTTAATTTAGTGTTTCTTTCAACTATCACCTCCATTTGCCAAAGCAAAGAACTTAAAGAATTCCTGTCAGCAGAATGTAGAGCTTATAATAAAATTTTAAAATACTCTTAATTACTCTTCTACTTAGAAAGGGAACACAAAAATGAGAAAATCTAGGCTGTCATGAGGCTCCTGTGGGTAAATGTACTTGCTAGCTCACATAGACACTAGTTCAATTCCTGGAAGAAGAGAATATCCATAAGGCCATCCTGTGATTCCCAACACTCCATGTAGAGCTACACACCTGTGTACATGAAACATTGCATTCCCACATATATACACAACAATAATAATATTTTTAAAGCAAGAAAGCATGAAGGTAAAGAACAGAAGAATGAGTTGTAAGTGACTGGAAAACATAGAAACAAAATAGCCCAAACTTAGAGGTACCAAAAAATCCGGTCTCATCACCCAGTCATGAGCCTCTTAATCATTTCTTTCTATCTCATGTTCTCTGGAAAGGACTGTATAAAAAAGAATCATGCAAAAGTTTCAACAGCTGATCAAAAAATAATGTGTTGTGCCTCCCTCCACTCAGGGCAATCTGAGCTTTAAAATACTGTTCTAAAACACAGAAAATGAAGCTAAATTTGTTGAACTCAAAGTAACCTTGGAGAGCTTTGCTTTGAAAGTGTATGTTCTGAGTGACACATGGAGGGCAGATAGACTTTCCAAGAGCCAGAAACACACAGAATTCATCCTACTTAAGCAGCCTGCACAGCTATTGAGCTAACTACCATGCCTTTTTAGAAAGAATTGATGAACTTGTCCTTATATAGCTTAGTATTGAGTTGTGTTGGGGAATCAGTGGTCTTGAAATCTCAAATCTAGAAGTTCCTGTCCTCGTCCAAGCTGTTATTAAACTGTTTCACCTACAGATTTTCCCTCTCATTCAGCCATCTCAGAGAATCTGAAGTCTGTTTTATTCTACTATTTTTTGCAATCTACTCTAAAACCTTTACAAATGCTTGGTTTAGTTTAACTACATGGCAGCTTTATACTGTGAAGATAACTCAATATAGTAGTAAATTAATAGTCATTGATTTTCTGTTGAATTTTCTTTTATAAACAATGCTTTAATGACTATTTCTGTGCATGCACTTTCGTACACATGCGCAGAATTCATTCACTGAACAGATAGGCTAGGGTCGGGAAAATGTGTTTGTCTTGGATTTAGTGCCAGTTATACTCCTAAAACCATTTACATTCTCACTGATGCTTGCTATGGTCAGACCTTTTAACTTTTTCTTTTATTTCTTGTTTTTAATTTTTTTATTTTTTATTGGATATTTTATTTATTTTATTTATTTATTTCAGATGTTATCCCCTTACCCCATTTCTACCCACGCCCCCTGTCCAGGAACCCCTTATCCCATCCCCCCTCCTCCTGCTTCTACGAGGATGTACCCCACCTACTCCTCCACCCCCAACTCCCCACTCTCGAATTCCCCCACACTTAGTGTCCAGCCTTCATGGGACCAAGGATCTCCTCTCCCACCTATGCCCAACAAGGCCATCCTCCCCTACATATACAGCTGGAGCCATGAGTCTCTCCCTATGTGCTCCCAGGCTGGTGGTTTAGACTCTGGGAGGTCTGGTTGGTTGATATTGTTGCTCCCCTCATGGGGCTGCAAACTCTTTCAGCTCCTTCAGTCTTCTCTCTAACTCCTCCATTGGGAACCCCTTGATCAGTTCATGGGTTAGCTGTGAGCATCTGCCTCTGAATATGTCAGACTCTTGCAGACCTTGAAGGAGACAGTTATACTAGGCTCCTGTCACCATGCACTTCCTGACATCCACATCAGCGTCTACCTTTGGTAACTGCATATGGGATGGATACCCAGGTGGAATGGTCTCCAGATGGCCCCTCCTTCAGTCTCTGTCCTACACTTTGTCTCCATATTTCCTCCCTTGAGTATTTTGTTACTCCTTCTAAGAAGAACAGAAGCACCCACACTTGGTCTTCCTTCTTCATGAGCTTCATGTGGTCTGTGAGTTGAATCTTGGGTATTTAAAGTTTCTGGGCTAGCATCCAATTGAGTGAATACCATGTGTGGTTTTTTTGTGATTGGGTTGCCTCACTCAGGATGACATTTCTAGCTCCATCCATTTACCTAAGAATTTCTCAAATTTGTTGTTTTTTAATAGCTACGTAGTACTCCATTGTGTAAATATACCACATTTTTTGTATTCATTCCTCTGTTGAATGACATCTGGGTTCTTTCCAGCTTCCAGATAATATAAATAAGGCTGCTATGAAGATAGTGGAGCATATGTCCTTGTTATATGTTGGAGCATCTTTTGGTATATGCCCAGGAGTGGTATATCTGGGTTCTCAGGTAATGCTATGTCCAATTTTCTGAGGAACCGCCAGACTGATTTCCAGAGTGATTGCACCAGCTTGCAATCCCACCATCAATGGAGGAGTGTTGTTTCTCCATATCCTTGTCAGCATCTGCTATCATCTGAGTTTGTGATCTTAGCTATTCGTACTGATGTGAGGTAAAATCTCAGGGTAGTTTTGATTTGCATTTCCCTGATGACTAAGGATGTTGAACAAGTCTTTAGGTGCTTCTAGGCCATTTGAGTTTCCTCAGTTGAGAAGTCTTTGTTTAGCTCTGTACCCCATTTTTAATAGGGTTATTTGGATGTCTAGAGTGTAACAAAGAGAAAGTTCAAAAATATTCCAAACAATAAACAAGGTTGAGAAAAAAATACTCCAAATATAGAAATTTATAGCAATTCAAACTATAACTGAAATTCAAATGTAAAAAAATATACTTTAAAATAGACAAATTGCCAAAATTCTGCATTCTCCTATTCTAGGAATTTAAGATAAAACAAAGTGAATAGAATCCAGGGGTTAGTCGTCAGACCCAAGGGGGGGGGGGTGAAGAATTGATGAAAGCAGATGAAACTTGAGTCTTAAACATAGATGTTGTAAGAAAAGACATTTAGATAATTGTAAAGAAATACTTTCTGTCAGTAGTGCATGCTCCGTCTTTTTATGACCTGAGTGGTGTCAGCTATGGCAGAACCACAAGATTCCTTTAACATTTAGGTATGCTATGGCCATTAGGCCATTTGTCTTTTCTCCACATGACTGAAAAAATGACTGATACCCATTACTTGTTTGCTTGGTTGGTCCATGTTAAGCTAATTTCACTTTGTTTACCGTCTGCCTCTACTCCTTGCTTATTTTCACTAATGGGAACGGAACAGTACATATATTCATATATTTAAAACACTTGTAAACTTTTCAAAGATAAAAAGAAAAAACTGAATAAAGGATAAAATAATGGTCTGTAAATCCTCCAAACATATTATAATTTTTATAAAAACTTAAATGATACCTTAAAAATTCAGGAATATGTAAATACCGAGCAGAAATCTTACTTTTCTAAAAAATAACTGTAGTCAGTAATTCATAAGCATATATATATATTTTTTACATATATACATATGTAATACATTTTTATGTATCATTAAAAGATTTTGTACATGTGTTATTTTTTTCACACTACAAAATTGGTAAATGCTTGCATATATGCAAGGTATATGTAAATATTTTTATTCTAAAATCAATTTTTTCCTTAAATCTCATTTTTTTATGTTTTTATTTTTATCGGATTTTTATTTATTTACATTTCAGATGTTATACCCTTTCCTCATTCCCCCCTCCCACCCAAAAACCCACTGTAGTATCCCCCTCCTCCTGCTTCTACAAGGGTGTATCCCTACCCAGCCAGCCACTCCCACCTCCCTGCTCTCAAATTTCCCCACACATGAGACCAAGGCCCTCCTCTCCCACTAATGCCCAACAAAGCCATCCTCCACTACATAAACAGCTGGAGCCATGGGTCCCTCCATGTGTGTGCCCAGGCTAGTGATTTAGACTCTGTGAGCTCTGGTTGTTTGGTATTGTCGCTCTCCCCATGGGGCTTCAAACTACTTTAGCACCTCCAGTCTTCTCTCTAACTCCTTCATTGGGAACCCCTTGATCAGTTCAAAGGTAAGCATCCACCTTTGTTTAAGTCTGGCTCTGGCAGAGCCTCTCAGGAGACAGCTATATCAGGTTCCAGTGAGCATGTACTTCCTGGCATCCACAACAGTGTCTCCATTTGGTGGCTGCAAATGGGATGGATTCCCAAGTGGGGCAGTCTCCGACCAGCCCCTCCTTCAGTCTTTGCTCCACACTTTGTCTCCGTACTTGCTCCCATGAGTATTTTGTTACTCCTTCTAAGAAGGATCGAAACACCCACATTTTGCTCTTCCTTGATCATGAGTTTCATGTGGTCTGTAAGTTGTATCTTGGATATTGAGAGCTTTTGGGCTAATATCCACTTATCAGTGAGTAGAAATCATGTATGTTCTTTTGTGATTGGGTTGCCTCACTCAGGATGATATTTTCTAGCTCTATTCATTTAACTAAAAATTTCATGAATTCATTATTTTTAACAGCTGTGTAGTATTCCATTGTGGAAATGTACCACTTTTCTATTCCTCTGCTGAAGGACATCTGGGTTCTTTCCAGCTTCTGGATAGTATAAATAAGGCTGCTATGAACATAGTGGAGCATATGTTATATCCTGGAACATCTTTTGGTATATGCCTAGCAGTGGTACAGCTGGATTCTCAGGTAATACTATGTCCAATTTTGTGAGGAACTGACAAACTGATTTCCAGAGTGGTTGTACCAGCTTACAATCCCACCAACAATGGAGGAGTGTTCCTTTTTCTCCATATCCTTGTCAGCATCTGCTGATAACCTGAGTTTTTGATCTTAGCCATTCTGACTGGTGTGACATGGAATTTCAGGGCTGTTTTGATTTGCATTTCCCTGATGACAAAGAATGTTGAACATTTCTTTAGGTGCTTCTCGACCATTCAGGTTTCCTCAATTGAGAATCCTTTGTTTAGTTCTGTACCCCATTTTTAATAAGGTTATTTGATTGTCTGGAGTCTAATTTCTTGAGTTCTTTGTATATATTGGATATTAGACCTCTATCAGATGTAGGATTGGTAAAGAACTTTCCCCAGTCTGTTGGCTGTCATTTTGTCCTATTGACAGTATCCTTTACTTTATAGAAGCTTTGCAATTTTATGAGGTTCTATTTGTCAATTCTTGATCTTCTAGCATAAGCTATTGGTGTTCTGTTAAGGAACTTTCCCCCTGTGCCCATGTGTTCAAGGCTCTTTCCCACTTTCTCTTCTATTAGTTTCAGTGTATCTGGTTTTAAGTGAAGGTCCTTTATCCACTTGGACTTGAGTTTTGTACAAGGAGATAAGAATGGATCAATTTGCATTCTTCTACATACTATCCTGCAGTTGAACTAGCACAATTTGTTGAAAATGGTATCCTTTTCCCATTGTATTGTTTTAGCTCCTTTATCAAAGATCAAGTGACCATAGGTGTGTGGGTTCATTTCAGAGTCTTCAATTCTATTCCATTGATCTTCCTGCCTGTCTTTGTACCAATACCATATAGTTTTTTTTTGTTTGTTTGTTTGTTTTTTTGTTTTTTTGTTTTTTTTATCACCATTGCTCTGTAGTACAGTTTGAGGTTAAAGATGGTGATTCCTCCAGAAGCCTCCAGAAGTTCTTTTGTTGTCGAGGATAGTTTTTGCTCTTTTTTGTTATTCCAAATAAATATGCAAATTGCTCTTTATATCTCTATGAAGAATTGAGTTAGAATGTTGATGGGGATTGCATTGTATTTGTAGATTGCTTTTGGCAAGATGGGCATTTTTATTATATTAGCCCTGCCAATCCATGAGCATGGGAGATCTTTCTATCATCTGAGATCTTCCTCAATTTGTTCTTTCAAGGCTTGAAGTTCTTGTCATACAGATCTTTAACTTGCTTGATTAGATTCACACCAAGGTACTTTATATTATTTGTGACTATTGTGAAGGGTGTCATTTTCCTAATTTGTTTCTCAACCCGTTTATCCTTTGAATACATGAAGGCTACTGATTTGTTTGAATTAATTTTATATCCAGCCACTTTGCTGATGTTTTGATATGATGAGCCTTTATTTTCTTTAAATTCTAAAAAGTCTTTAATTTCTTTATTTCTTCCTTGACCAAGTTATCATTGAGTAGAGGATTGTTCAGTTTCCATGTGGAAGTTGGCTTTCTAATGTTTCTGTTGTTATTGAAGACCAGCCTTAGTCTGTGGTGATCTGATAAGATGCATGGGATTATTTCAATCTTCTTATATCTCTGGAGGCCTGTTTTGTGACCTATGGTCTATTTTAGAGAAGGTACCTTGAGGTGCTGAGAAGAAGGTATATGCTTTTGTTTTAGGATGAAATGTTCTATAGCTATCTGTTAAATCCATTTGGTTCATAAATTCTGTTAGTTTCACCGTATTTTTGTTTAGTTTCTGTTTCCATGATATGTCCATTGTTGAGACTGGGGTGTTGAAATCTCCTACTATTATTGTGTGAGGTGCAATGTGTACTTTGAGCTTTAGTAAAGTTTCTTTTATGAATGTGGGATCCCTTGCATTTGGAACATATATATTCAGAGTTCCTGGTAAATTTTTCCTTTATTGAGTATGAAGTGTCCTTCCTTATCTTTTTTGATAACTTTTGGGTGAAAGACAATTTTATTCAATATTAGAATGGCTACTCCAGCTTGTTTCTTCCATTTGCTTAGAAAATTGTTTTCCTGCCTTTTACCTTGAGGTAGTGTCAATTTTTGTCACTGAGTTGTGTTTGTTGTATGCAGCAAAATGCTAGGCCCTGTTTATGTATCCAGTCTGTTAGTCTATGTCTTTTTATTGGGTAACTGAGTCCATTGATGTTAAGAGATATTAAGGAAAAATGATTGTTGTTTCCTGTTATTTTTGTTATTAGAGGTGGAATTATGTTTGTGTGGTTATCTTCTTTTGGGTTTGTTGGAAGATTACTTTCTTGCTTTTACTAGGTTGTAATTTCCCTCCTTCTGTTGGAGTTTCCCATCTATTTTCCTTTGTAGGGCTGGATTTGTGGAAACATATTTTGTAAATTTGGTTTTGTCATGGAATATCTTGTTTTCTCCATCTATGGTAATTGACAGTTTTGCTGGGTATAGAAGCCTGGGCTGGCATTCGGGTTCTCTTAGGATCTGTATGACATCTGTCCAGGATCTTCTGACTTTTATAGTATCTGGTGAGAAGTCTGGTGTAATTTTTATGGGTCTGCCTTAATATGTTACTTGACCTTTTTCCCTTACTGCATTTAACATTCTTCCTCTGTTTAGTGCATTTGATGTTTTGGTTATTATGTGACAGGTGGAATTTCTTTTCTGGTCTAA
Source organism: Rhabdomys pumilio (assembly GCA_030674055.1). Lineage (NCBI taxonomy): Eukaryota > Metazoa > Chordata > Mammalia > Rodentia > Muridae > Rhabdomys > Rhabdomys pumilio. The sequence continues at coordinate 75,061,045 of JANHMN010000010.1, forward strand.
TCTATTTGGAGTTCAGTAGGCTTCTTGTATGTTCATGGGCATCTCTTTCCTTAGGTTAGGAAAGTTTTCTTCTATAACTTTGTTTAAGATATTTATTGGCCCTTTAAGTTGGAAATCTTTGTTCTCTTCTGTACCTATTATCCTTTGTTTTGGTCTTCTCATTGTGTCCTGGATTTCCTGGATGATTTTGCTTAGAAGCTTTTTGCATTTTGCATTTTCTTTTACATTTGTGTCAGTGTGTTCTGTATCTTCTGCACCTGAGATTCTCTCTTCTATCTCTTGTTTTGTGTTGGTGATACTTTCATCCATAACTCCTGATCTCTTTCCTAGGTTTTCTATCTCCAGGGTAGTCTACCTTTGTGATTTCCTTATTGTTTCTACTTCCGTTTTTAGATCCTGTGTGGTTTTGATTCCTTCACCTGTTTGCTTGTGTTATCCTGTAATTCTTTAAAGAATTTTTATGTTTCCTCTTTAAGGACTTCTTCCTGTTTACCTGTGTTCTCCTGTATTTCTTTAAAGGAGTTATTTATGTCCTTCTTAAAGTTCTCTATGATCATCATGAGAAGTGATTTTAAATCTGAATCTTGCTTTTCCAGTGTGATGAGGTACCGAGGACTTTCTAATGTGGAAGAACTAGGTTCTAATGATGCCAAGTAACCTTGGTTTCTGTTGCTTATATTCTTTACCTCACCTTTTGCCATCTGGTCATCTCTAGTGCTACCTGCATTCACTGTCTCTGACTGGAGCCTGTCTCTCCCATGATCTTAGTTCAGTCAGAACTCCTCAAAGTCCAGCTGACTCTGTGATCCTGTAATTCTGAGATCCTGTATGTAAGAGCTCCTGGGAGTCAGGCTGCCTCTGGGTTCCTGCAATCCTATGATCCTCGGCATATTAGAGCTCCTGGGAGTCCAGCTTCCTGGGTGTTGTGTGATTAGTTGCAGAGCTAGTGCCCAAGGTCTGATCAAAACACTGGCTCAGACTGAAAGAAACCCATGCCAATGGATCAGGATATGGTGTCTTTCCTGAAGCAGACCAGCTAGAATTCTGCCTAGGCAGAAAGGACCATGTGGAAGGGGTATAAGAGGAGTGGTATTTGTGGGGTCGGGGTTTTGGTGGGCCATGTGTCCTGAGTGTGCTGGGCTCCCAGCTGCAGATCTGGGGCTTAGGGTTGTGAGGGAGGGTTCTTACCCATTGCTCTGAGTTCTGTGGATCCTTTAGGATGGCTCAGGATATGGTATCCTCTTGAAAGCAGACCAGCTAGGAGTCTGCCCCAGCAGAAAGAATATAAAAAATTTTTGATATTTATTTATTGGAGGAGGGTTGAGCATGCCACAGTGCTTGTGTGGAGCTAAATAGACAACTTGAAAGAATTATTTTTCTCCTATCATGTGGGTACTGGGAATCAAACTCAAGTCAACAATTTTGGCAGTATGATTCTTTATACACAAAGCCATCTCACCAACCTTCTTGTATTTTAAAAACTATGCATAATCTGTCATTGTATAGTTTATCCACAATGGCATTCACTTAGATTGTTTCCAGACTTTACAAAAACACTTAGGTTGTCATTATACATACAACTAAACTGAGTAACCTTAATCATACAAGTTTGGATAGTATGGGAAACACATTTTATTTAACCCTACTTGTTGTAGAACCCTGAATCAAAAGCCATAATTATTAAATGTCCCAAAGATATTACCAATATAATTTTTGAGATGTTGTGGCTTTGTTGGAGTAAGTTTGGCCTTGTTGGAAGATGTGTGTGACTTTGGGTGTAGGATTTGAGGTCTCCTATGCTCAAGCTATGTCCAGTGTAGAACACAGTCTCCTCCATGTTTACAGTGCATCAAGATGTAGAATTTTCAGCTCCTCCAGCACCAAGTCTGCCTAGATGTTGCCATGTTTCCCTCCATGGTGATAATGGACTTAAACTCTGAAACTGTAAGCCAGCCTCAATTAAATATTTTCCTTTATAAGAGTTGCTTTGGTCATGGTGTTTCTTCACAGCAATGAATACCCAAGACATTCATCGCTAGAAGGCTGGTCTTATAATTGCATAGCTATGCCCTGAAATGTCTGACACAGCTATGAAAACCTTATTTCCACACTGACCTTGTGATGAGTGTGGCCACAGAGGACTCCTTAAGAATATATGACCTAAATGTGAATTGCACACTTAAGTAGGAAGGCTCTGAGATTCAGGAAAGTGTCTTTACCCTAAACTAAGTTACACAATAATAATTTAGTCAAGACACTGTGGGCTTAGTTTAAATATTCCAAATCATTAAGGGAAAAATGTGTCAGAAGAGAGCAAAAATCACTTGAAATTCTATCATCCACAACTAACCTTCTCAGCTTTGGATAATAGTTATATACACATGAATCAGAAAAATGAATGAATAAATGAGTATATATGTATATAATATAATAAAAAATAATTAATATAATATAATACATAATAATATAATAATAAATAATGTGTGTGTATGTGTGTTCATATTTATATATGTATAACACTGTCAAAACATAGTCCACAAATGAAGTCATATGAAAGATATGCTTAGTGCTTTATGAGAAAACAAGACAAAAGTCTTGTAACCTCAGTTTCTTCAAAAACTTGAGTAGTTCTTTGAATGTGCTTTTGTGCTCTTCCCGTGTGTAGCAGATATGTATAAGTTTACTTTAGACTATTCATTACAAGTAGTTATGGTTATTTGCTTATATGTCTCTTGGGAAAACATGTTTTTGCCATATGTGACTTGTCCTTGCTATTGAACAGCTTACTCACGTGATTTGTCTTAATCCTGAGAATACAAATTATCTGATGCTGTACATCAAATTGGTTATTGTATGAGACTTTAGTCTGTCTTAATTTAAGGCTCTACTTTTCCAAGTCCAATCAGCTCTAGAACAGTAAACAAAATACATAAGAAAAATATTAGTGTTTACAATTCTATTTTACAAATATTCAAATTTTACTTTACCTTCAAAGCAAAAACAACACCAAAAAAGTAATTAAAGAACCTTCTCATTTTCAGATGAAAGTTAATTCAGTACAAGAACCCCAAGTTTCTGACATATCCTTTGAAAAGTAAAGATCTTAAGAACTTAAACTTGTAGTTATTATTATTCTACAACACCTCCATTAGTTTAAGTCAGTGTCTCATCCTGTGCTATGAAAACACACACAAATGAGGATTCTTACAGGACTTCATTGACTCCTTCCCATACTCTCCACCTCTGTTGTTACTATTATTATTATGCTGGGATGGTAATGACATTTAAATTCTGTTCTACTACCATAAATAGACTCACAATTACAGCTCTCTATTTTAAATCTACATTCAAATAAAGTATTTTTTCCAAGATAGAGGGTTTAACCATTCTTCTCTGTTTCTGTTCCTATTGCATGTAATGGTTTTCAGACCTGATCACCACTCACTACCATGGTTCACAAAGTCACCATGTCCTAACAAAGCCCATCTTTGGAACAGATTTCACCATTTCTAGGAGACAGAGTTATGGAGGTAATAGTAGCACTGGGTTCTATTTTAGGGGGGTGTATGGGAGTCTTTATGGTTTGCAGGTTTACACTTTATGCTTAAACAAGTACTTACTTGATGTGACTACCCCGAGAGAAATTACTTTATTAATAAGTGTGTTGATGCTGATTTAGTATCTTCTGCTGTGGGTAAATTGCTGGGACTGGAGACTAAGGTGAATATGATGCTCTACTTTATCTGACATACTTTTTGTACTAACAGTCAAAATGGACCTTGATCACTGTTCATATTTGAAGTTCAATGTGTCGGCTAGACTGTCTGGTTCTAGAGTCACTCATTTTTTTCTTATTTAGACATATGCACCATTCCAATTACATCTTTATTTCATAAATGCTTTCTTTCTTTGTTCTCTCAGGGACTGTAACTGTAGGGCTTGTTTTGTTTTCCATTTTTGTTATCTCAGAAATATTATAATTTCTTCTTATTTATAATGTGCATGTTTCTCAAGATTCCCTCTCTGGTGGGACTGAAGGCCCATTCAGCAAGAGGGAGACCATGCATGGTACTCTAAACCTTGTCAATTATCCAGGACTATGACGTTATGGATCTTGGAGTTATACCACACCAAAACAAAACAAAAAACCACAAAAAACAAATAAACAAACTAAAAACCAGCATAATCTCTCACTGCATTCTTCTATGTACTTATCCTTATACCCACAGACAAAGTATAGTTCTCACCCTTCATCAAAGAAACTTCTGTTTGCAACAGAGAGAAACCATTACAGAAACCACAAATGATCAAATGCAGGGTTGTGGAGTTCAGCCACAATTGCTACATCTACTATGTAACTCCTGCACCTAAGGCTCAGAAATCATTGTGCAAGAAGAGCAGTCAGAGATTATAAAAGCCAGAGAAAAAGAAATTTTACTGTGATTTTGTGTCTCCTAAGAATATCAGAGAGATTATACCTAAGAAGTCTCACCAACATGATAAAGACATCAACAGCTATGTTAATTAGACGTGTGAAGCTCATGTGGCCTCAACCTGCATAAAGAGCTACAGAAAACTAAGTAATTCTGAGAGTGAGAGAAATCGTCTTCCCAGCAATTGGTTATCCAGCAGCAAATAAATGGTCAGCCCTGAAAGCATGTATGAAAAACTAAGGACTGAACAGCTGGTACTTTTATGTTTAGGGACACACACAAATATATGTAACAACAATTAAAGTAAAAAAGGCCATGAATTTGACTAAGAGTGGGGTGAGTGCTATAAAAAGAATTGAATGGGAAAAAAAAAGGAAATGAAAAAATTGTGTAATTATAGTCACAATTTTTTTAAAAAAAATATTTTACAAAAGAAATAAGGAAAATAAGTAGATTAGGGAAACTAAAACAAAACAAGACCACTACTAGTTCACCTTTGTTTTTAATGTGTTATATAGAAGTTTCAGCTTAAAAAAAAAAGAAGTTTCAGCTTGATATAAATTCTTTAAAATTTCTCAAATTAGATCTTTCAAACACAGTGTCTACCATCTGGGGCATTTCTTTGGAAACATCTGGATAATGACTCGGTATTGTGACTTCCATGTAAATGTCTAGAATTGTGTATATATATAATTTTAAAGCAGAATTTTAATCAATATCAAGAGAATACGTTTATATTCTCTAGAAATCTTCAGGGTTTATGAAGTTGAATGAATCACATATTTTATTTTTATACAGTTATTCTTAATCTGTATATTGTTCTAGATATTACTATCTATATGTTATATACCTATATAGCATATATATTACACACATATATATTTATATATTAATCTATATATATGTATATATATACATATATATGTGTGTGTGTGTGTGAGAGAGAGAGAGAGAGAGAAAGAGAGAGAGAGAGAGAGAGAGAGAGAGAGAGAGAGAGAGAGAAGTAGAGAGAGAAATGGTGCTATCACCTTATGCACCTAGAACAATTGAAGTTCTTCTCTTTTGTATGTTTGATGGAAGACAGCATGTTTATATGTTTGGTCAAGAGAGTCCGAGGGACTCCCAAAACAATATAGGCTACTGCTATTGTCCTTGGTTTCCTTCCAGAGCTTGAAGGCAAGACTATTACTGAAGATATCACACACTTCAGACATGATGTAACTGACTTGGAAGCCTCCTTCCTGAGGTTCAGCCCACTTAGTATCTGATAGTGCTAAGAGACATGGCTTTCAAGAAAGGAAAGCAATTAATAGTTCTTTCAAAGCTTTAACTGTGTAGAAATAATAAAACTATTGGTACACAGCAAAGTGAGATAGTAAATCTTACAAATAAAAATGAAACTAAAGTGCACGTTGTTACACCTTTGAAGGAGTACTGAAGGCATTACTCTCTGTGAATCATTGTGGGAAAAGAAAGAACTCGCACAGGGCAGGAAGAGAGGAGATCCGGCAGCGGGTCCCATGAGGGTCTGTGGCAGGGGTTCCGCAGCTCTTCCCACACAGAAGGGTTCCACATGCACACAGCCGCCTGCGGGCTAGCGCTGCAGTTCAAGGCTCCAGAGTTCCAAAAGCTGGCAATATGACAGCGGTGCAGGACCAAGCGACATGTGGAGTCCGATTTTCCAAAGCTTTTATTGTTCATGGCATGGTGAATGGGTGTACATGGTATGCTCTTTCCCCACCAAAAGTCAGGGGGTCTCGCCTTTTATAGGAAAGGGGAAAATGGTAGGAATAACTTAATTAGCTACACCCCCTGCCTTTAGATAACTCATTAATATTTTAATCTCTGGATGTGGAGACCTGCTAATCACACCCTCTACCTGTGTGCTACGTGACTGAAGGGCGCAGGTTAAATGGAGTTACCTCATCCAAGGCCCAACAAATCATCTGAGCACAGAGTTAAATACAGGAAGAAACTCAAGAAAACACATGAGGAAAACTGACTATGAAGTATCAGTACAGCCACATCCCTGGGATCAGTATTTCTCATGTACATGAAACAAAGAAGCTGCTATAGCATAGAAAGACTGAGTTCCAGGAGATGAGGGCAGGTAGAATGGGTTCACAACCTAGGGTGTACTTCTATTCATTGTAAGTATGATGAAAAGCAGAGAAATATGTTCTGAGCACAAAACACATCTAACATGCTGCATGGCTAGCATCAGACCTGAATGCCAGTATAAGCATCCCTAACTGTCATATGTTTGTCAGATTTTGTCTTAGATGTAAGTTTGTTCATCTGGAGGAAAGCCTTAATTATCATAACATATTAATTTGTGGAGGCTGTACAAATTTGATCCCAGTAATGCTCTTAACACAACATCCAAGACTAGGAATGTTCAATGAGTATAATTTAGTTATATTTTTTATTGCATGGATACATAATCGTTGTTGTTGTTAAATCTAACTTAAAGTCTCAAGGGAAAGGAACACATGTGTCTAAAAATGAAGACACTTGAAGAAGGGGAAGACTGGTGCAGAAATAGATTATAAAAAATGAACTGAAGCATGGGTGAGTGAGGGAGGGAGAATTATTTGGGATGGGAGAAGAAAAGGAGCAGCAAGTGCAGTCAGTGGGGGAGGGGACAGACATAGACAATATGGTGACATACATGTATAAAGATGTCATACATGACTCTGTATACTAACGAAAAATTTTTAATTTAAAAAGAAATACTATCTGTTGAAATAATCCTTTTAAAAATAGATGAGGGCAATGGTCAAATTAAAACTTTGCTTTTAAAAACGACTTTAGGATGCTCCCATATAATTCTACTTCTGTTGCTTTTCCTCCTCCCTCTCCCTATCTGTTAATAGACCATAGCAGTGCAAAGCCTAAGTGGGGCAATATGTGATCTTTGACACCACTTTCATAGCACATTTAGTAGTCTTGCCTAATTTGCTGCAGAAGTGTTAAAAACAGGAATATGTGTGAAGCAATTAACAAAAAAAAAACGTGATTATGTACCCCCAAGTAGTCCTAGAGCCAGACATGGAATACTAGTTTATTTAGATCTGTTTTGCTCACTTTATTCATTCGACTTTGTACCAAGACAAGTTTGATGACATGAAGTCACTGTTGAAGACTCAGAAACATGGCAGTGTCTGCACAGTCACTGCCAACGCCAGCTCTATTTACTGTATTTCACTTTAAATTCTACTGTTTATTTTATATTTAAATCTGTACATCAGCCAAGAGTAATAAATTTAGAGAATACATAGTAACAATGAATAATTTAGTAGGCTAAAAGCCTTTCCTCATTTTCATATGAAGGCCAATTAGAAAAAGTTGGAATTTCTTTTTATCTGTGCTTGTACATTATTACAATACTGTCTGGAGCCAAGTTGGGCTCTTAGGTTGCTCAGAGACACTTTATTCAAAATTAAGGTAGTGAAAATAGTTTCATGTGTGATCACAATGCTTTTAAAAATTCAGCTTTGATGTCTGGCTTCGGCTCAGATTTAGCTTGGGCAATAGGGCACAGCTGCCATTAAGTAGACTGATGTACCAAAAGCAACTTATAAGTGACTGGAAAAGGTTTTCATAGCCTGTGTCCTCTGTCCATCTGTCACCATCACACAACCACAATAGGCAGTCATTCATGAAGTAGGAGATGTTCCCAGTCAGGGAAGCCTGTTGCTGGCCTCCTGCAAATGGAATCCACCTTGGAAAATGAACAATGACAAAAATGAAGTCAGAGCAGACATATGTATGCTGACTAGGAAGGGTGTCTTCCATAACAGTGCTATTGTGATATGGTATTGTATTTATCAATTTATACTGACTAGTTCTCTTTTAGTTTTTGCATAAGAAAATGAGGAGTACGAGCCCAATTATATATAAACATATGATGTCTATCTATGCCTTGGGCCTTCTCTTAAGGGCTGTGTTTACACAACTGTAAGTTCATGAGAGAATCCATAGAGGAATTCTAATTCTGTTCATTTCAATACATAAAAGATGTCCTCTGTTGAAATCCTCCTGGACACTGTTTACAGGGAAGAGGAGCAAGGGCAATGAGTTGACAACTGATTTCCTTTGTACTACAGCAAGATACATGTGTGGAAATACACTTTGAGTGCTTATGTGCATGCTTTGTACATAGTTATCAATCTGTATAAGAAGAAAAGAAGAAACCGAAATAAGCATTTCCTATTTGTATAACAAGATGTGGGCCAGATCTTTGATGGAAATAAGCATGAGATTTTCAGGATGCTTGAAAAGTAAATGAAATGAATGGGCATTGAAATCTAGAGACAGGGCTGAGGAAATGGAATCTTTCCATTTCCCTCCTTTCTGAGTATGCTCATGGTTGAATCAGAAATCAAAGACCTTTGTAGGTATCATTTTAGGGTGTAGTAGACATATTGATACTTAATCATCATTAAAACTATTAGAAAGAGAAAGGCCATGAATGCATAGTAGAAATTTAAGTTTTTTTTTAACATTTTCTTACAGGAATGATAGTGACTAATCTGTCTATCAGGATACAAGGAATCTGCAGAAACTCACACTGAACAAAACTGTCACTGACTACAACAAAGAAAGCATGGTACAAGATGTGGGACCTGAATCTATCAACTTCTTAAAGATTATTTCTCAGTAAATTTGTTTTTATTCACTTTACATCTCAATCACAGCTCCTCCTACTTTTCTCAGCCCCACCCTCCCATACCACTCCCCCAATATCCCCCTTCCTTTCTCCTTAGAGAATGGGAAAACTGGCATTGGGTACCAATCTGCCTTGCGCATCAAGTCACAGCATGGCTAAGGTCATCCTTTCCCATCGAGGCCAGACAAAGCAGCTCAGCTATGAGACAGTGATCCAAAGGCAGGCAACATCATTAGAGCTAGCACCTTCAATTGCTATTCAACTAACATGAAGAGAAATCTGCACATCAGCTACAAATGTGTAGGGGGCCTATGTCCAGTCCATGCATTTGGTTTGTTGTTTAGTCTCTGTGAGCCCCCATGGGCAAAGGTTAGTTGACTCTGTAGGTCTTCTTTTGTAGTGTTCTTGACCTCTCTGGCTTATTGAATCCTTGAGATCAGCCTAATGTTTGGCCATGAGTCTCTGCAATTGTTTCCATCAGCTGCTGGAAGAAGCCTCTCAGAAGATAACTATGCTAGGTTCCTTTCTGCAAGCATAGCAAAGTATCATTAATAGTGTCAGGGGTCGGCTCTCCCCCATAAATCTTAATAAACCAAGCCTCCTTTGTATAAGATACAGGAGACTGTACAAGGCAAAGGAGGTTTAGTGGAATTAATATTGCCTGTTATATGTGAATATTCTTGAGTATTGTTTGAGAATTCTTTTCAGCAACGATAAAATAAAACTGTTAATTTCATTGGGTGAGCCTTGACAGCTTCCACGTAAAACTCTGCCACTGAATTACGGGCACCTTTCTGAGATAATTTGTAATGATTGATTTAACAAGACTGAGGTACAACACTAAATGTATCAAACCTGCAATTGCCTCTGCATGCGGCAAAGCATATTATCCCACACACAAGATAAGGTTCATTTGGCAATTAACCCACTATTTTATCAATACATGTTATATCTTGGGTCACAGACTTTCTATCTTAAAGCATTAAACTTTTATGGAAAATATTTCCCATCAAATTTTAAAAGCAAACTTGCAAAAATAAAAACAAAGACAAAACAAAACAAACTCCACAAATATCACTTGATCTTCAATATTTAACTTTACGATAAGCTAGTTTGTGTCTCCTGCTTCCCCTCAGACTGAATATCTCTATGCTATCCTGCTCCCTCCCCTCAGACTGAA
>JANHMN010000010.1:75073191-75093207 GCA_030674055.1 Rhabdomys pumilio
GTGTGTGTGTGTGTGTGTGTGTGTGTGTGTGTGTGTGTGTGTGTGTGATTAAAAGGTGATCATTTGTAGGGAGGATCTAGGAGAGGATGGGTCAGGGAGGGTTTGATGATAAAATATGATGGCAATGACATGTAAGTGGGACTATGCCATAATAAAGACTATTATTTGTATGCCAACTAAAAATGATCTTAAAATGTTGCTGTGGAATTTATCTTGTCTTACATAAAGAGAAAGTGGCTACTACTCACAGTGAGGCTCTGATTGATCAGAGGATTCTCAATCTGTTCCTTATTAAGTGACTATCATATTTTTATCCACTAATAGTAACTGGATAAAACCAATAATCTATGGAAAGTTGATGGATTATTTTTTTTATAATATAAAAAACTGTGTGTCTGATCCTTAAATCCTGCAGGTCCAGGCAAGAGGAGAGAGAGGTCCCTGTTCCACCCTGTCAGGTCTCTCTGGAGCTGAGTGGGATGGTGTCAGTCCAAAGAAACATACCCAGCCAGGAGTCTTGTTGAAGCAGGAACTCAACTTTAATGTAATAAACTCTTGTTTATATAAACTTGGACCATAGGGAGGAGGAGTTTTGGTAGGGAGAGGTGACATAGGGGGTGGGGAAGGGTGACGGAGGGTATGGGGTGACTGACAGGGTCAATTTCAAAGCTCTACATCAGCAACAGCTTAGCAGAAGCAGGGCCAAACAGGTCCTGTTGAGTCACACCAGTACGGGAAGTGACCAAGACAGGTCTCAAACTTGAGCCAGACTCAGGTTTGTCTACATGGCCCAAACCAGGAATGAAATGGGGCCTAACAACTGCTTATTAGTTTAGTCTGATTACAAAGAACTATGAGATATAAGTGAATGGCATGATAACTCTTACACTGTTTTGGTCAGTATTTTGACTAAGGAATTGATATCTAGGTCATTTCCCCTGAGTCCTGGGAGGCTACACTTTCTTTTAGCTATCACATTCCCTTGTTTTGTTATTTCATTTGTTGTTTTGTTTTAGTAGCATAAAACCACGTAATTTTAAAACATATTCAGTGTATTATAATCAGTTATGTTCATTGTTTTTCACTCAGAAAATACAGATTTTTTCTGTATTTGTTACTGTGCTTCTGTGGAGAGTTTAACTTTGGCAGTGATGTTTCTCTTTATCTCAAAATTACATTATAAATCCATCCTATATAGTTTCTTTTTTAAAATTTATTAGATTTTATTCTGGAAGTTATTATTCATTCACTGTATAAAAAGCTTATTTATATCATGAAAATAAATTTGGCCTAACAAGTTTATTGTTGCAATAGTTTTTAAATGATTTCCATTTTAAATGCATGTATTTATTCATCTTACAATCCAGTATTGACTCTTCCTCTTCTTCTAGTTCCCTCTTAACATCCACATGAAGTCATTTATTCTCCAAAGAACATCATCTTATTTCTAATGGTGCTTAAAAGCCTCCATCTGGGCTTTCAGGCTGTACATTCCTGTGGTGTTGGAATTGTTTCAAGAGCTTTCCAACAATAAATTTAGTTTTAAGATTTTATTTTATTTTATTGTTATTTGTGCATATATGTTTTTTATTTGTCTGTTTTTAATGTATGTGCACATGCATGTACCCATTGAAGCCGGTAAAAATCTTAGTTATTTAGAGCTGGGGTAACAGGCAGTTGTTTGCTGCCAGACATGGATGCTAGAAACTGAATTCAGATTCTCTCCAAGAATAGTACCAGTGCTGTATGCAACACATTGCAGTGCTTTAAACATGTTTGGCCCATAGGAGGTGTAGCCTTATTAGAGGGTGTGTGGCTTTGTTTGAGGAAGTCTGTCACTGTAGGGATGGGCTTTGAAGTCTGCTACTGTTCAAGCTCTACCCACTGTAGAGAGCCTATCCTAGATGCCCGCAGAAGACAGTCACCTTCTGCTGCCTGTGGATCAAGATGTAGAATTTTTGGTTGTTTCAGCACTATGTCTACTTACACACTGCCATAATTTCTGCCATGATGATAATGGACTGAACCTTTGAAACTGTAAGTCATTCCCAATTAAATGTTTCCCTTTAAAAATGTTGCCTTGGTCATGATGTCTCTTCAAAGAAATGACACCATAACCAAGACACACAACAAGTACTTGGGAACCTGACTGGGCGGTAAGGGAATAAAGAAAGGTCAGACACAAGTGCACATACTAAGAAACTGGGATAAGGTGAGTTCTGCTTACTCTGATGAAACACACCTACTATACCTCTCCATCAAAACCTGAAACCTCAGCATTTTTATTTTGTACACCATAGCTCATGGACTACACCATTCTCAATAGGAAGTCTCCATGGGTGAGTGCCCTTGGCTATAAATATAAGGAAATGAGAAAGCTGCTGTTATTAGTTTTGTACACAGTACCAACATTCTTATTCCAACCAGAATACAGCTCTTTCAATTCCCACCCTGATCCATATATGGAAAGCTTTGTCATTACTATGGGTTTCAGGCAGGGGATCCTTGATATGACTATGGCAGGTCAAACAATGCAGATTTATTTAGACTTCATCCATCTTTTATACTCAGGAACTCGGCTCCCCATGTGGGAGCTTTATTCCCTGAACCGTATCTTCAGGCCTCAGAAATTATTTTTTTGAAAAATAAAAAAATGTATATTCAGAATCTCTGAATATATTTCAGATTAAATATACATTAAATATTTTGATTTTATGATTACTTTTTTTCTCAAAATATCAGTTTTACGCCTTAACAAAATTACATTCTTATATTAATTATTAAATAGTTTTCAAATAATACTGCTTTTTATCTTTTGTTTGAACTACTGGCTGAAGCTAAAGATTTCTTTTCAGTCTTTGCTGTGCTTGGAGATTTTCACTAAAGCAATTGCCCATGTTTGTCTTATTTTGTATAATCTTTATTTACAACTTTTCATGTTCTACTAAAATTAAGCATTTAAATTTTCATGTACACATTCATATGTACCTTATTTTCAATGAAAGAAACATTTTGCACTGTTCCATGCCCTTATTTTCTATAATGGGCATAGAATATAATGGATATAGTAAATAATGGAGATATCCATTATAGATAATATAGAATATATAGAATATAGATATAATGTATATAGTGGAGATACTTCATATTTTTTGACAGGAATCACCTTCATTTTTATACAGTATTGTTTCTAAGAATGGCCACACATGCCTGTAATCCTGATACTTGGAAGTAAAGATCAGAAAATTATAAGTTCAAATCTACTTTATATACTGCTAATTATCATTTCAAAGTGTTGAGATACTATCCATCATTTGTTAAATTGTCTGTTTTAGTTACATTTAGTGTGGTTTTTCATGCTAAGAATTATAAAACAGTTGATCTGAGTATTGATCTCATCTAGTCATTGTGACTTAGAGCAGATACTCTGATGTATTCACTGCAATACATACTTCCGATTAGTGAATTTAAAAGGGATAGTGCTTTAATTTGGCTCACAAATTCAGTGATTTGGATTCTTGGCCATCTGGCTCAGTTGTTTAAGCTTGTGACAGCACAGTATGTCTTAACAGCAGGAATTCATAGCAGAGAAAGGCCATTTTCCTCATGGCATCCAGGAAGCAAAGACACAGACAAGATCTAAGATTCCAATATTCTATTCAGGGTCATTTTTTCAACAAACTAACTTGCTTTTATAGACCAACCACCTAAAAACTGAACCAGTTCCCAGTAATATGAAAGACCATCAGCCAAACCTTTTACATGCAAGCCTTTGGAAGAACATTTCAGATTGAAATTCAAGCCAAAGCTCATGTGTACCTCACAGCACAAAATCATGTAGTCCATCTTCAACTACCCATTGTCCTAAGAGGTCAGTGTTTATCAGAGGCCAAGTCTAAGTCTTTCAGTAAAAGAGTAACTACTTTGTATTCTCCAGATCAATACTCCTAAAGTGTGACAGTCAGTATGTGAAACAATTACCATTTAGGACTAATCATACTAGATTACTTTGTGTGGAAGACTGATTGCTTCCACACAGGAGTGCCAACACTGTATCGTAGTCTCATAGTGTGGGTCTTCTGGTTACAGGTTTTCTTTGAGTTGAAAAGTCATACTTTGACTCTGAAGCTGCTTTGTGAGGACTTGATTAGAGTTGTATTTGGTTAGTTCGAATGTTGAGGTCCAAGCCTTTGTTCTTTAGAGTTGAACTCTCTTGCATTCTAGCTTCTATTAAATGACTGACAGAGCAAAATCTTTTCTAATACTTCTAAGGTATATTGTCCATTGTGTGTCATGGATTTTTTTCCTTATTGTTATTTCTAAGACATTAAATAAAGATTGATATTGACTCCATAGTCCTTGAAATAAAATTCCATTTTTCATTACACTTCTAAGAAGAAAAGATTTTATGAATGACCCTAAAGGGAAATATTAATTTTCCTCTAGCTTTCTTTTAATTTTATCTTACAATTTCCCTAGCATGTTGCACTCCAAATATTCTGAGTCTGACATGATGTAATTAGGAAATACATCATCCTAGAAATCACTTCTTAATAAGCTTTGGGCAGGGAAATACTTTTGCAGGAAGTAAGGCATACTGGTTGACTGAATCTAATCTCATTTTCTATGAAAGGTTTTATTTCTGCTTTATTCTGTGTTCTCTCTTTCTCTTTTTCTTCTTACTGGGAAGGGGAGGTAGGAAGCAATTAATGGCTGTCTTCCCCTTCACTGACTGCCTTTCCCTATAAAAAATCTTCTCTTTTGGAAAGTTAAGTTGTGATCCTTGCTCTTTGCAAAGACAAAATGATTTTCCCGTGTATTTCAAAATCATCCATGCTGTAAGTATGGTATCCAAGATGAATCTAAAACAAACAAACAAACAAACAAAACAACAACAACAAAAAAACCACCCTGGTAACTCAGGTGTGAGAACGTTACACTAACAGAATAATCATGATTGGAAGAAACTGAGGCTTGTATAGTTTTATCCACATATGATTTTGTGTTTTCCTGACCATATGCTCTTTTGAAAAATAACTACAAGTCTCAGTGTCATATAACTCTGTTGAGGAACTGGGGAGAGTTCCTGTTTTATTCATTAAAATACAATATTTGAAATGTCAATCAAGAGAAAGAACTAACTACCAGTGATTAAAATCAATCAGAAAATTATTTTATACATCCCTATGTTAAGTATGAAAATGTGATTTTATAGCACAAAACTAGGAATTCAGTTAACATTAGGAAAGAGTTACTTTTCAAAGCTCTGTAAATTATTGAGAGTTTATAGCAATAACTTTTTAAGTCATTTTAATGACATTGTGTTTTGCATATGAAATCTTCCTATATAACCTTGGGATGATGTGTTAGAAAAATTATTTATTAACAATCAATGTATTTAATGTCATTATGTAAATATTGGGTCCATTGCATATATCTTAAACTAATGACAGCTTACAAGCATGAATGCTACACCTGCATTTTTTTTTCTTTATGATTATTGAACATATCTTCCCTAAGAGTAGCTTTTGGCATTTCTCTGGCCAATGAGGTTATTTGGCTCTCCTTAGCTGTAAGACTAGTCACTTTGATTTTATATACAATATTTTTAGTGTCAGAATTTCACACCTTTCATGAAAGTAGTGCAGTTGTCAAGTAATGAAACTGCCATTGTTAGGAGTTAGGTCAACCTCTATTACAACTCACACACTCTGAACATCACATTAAGCTACAAACCATTCCTCACTATGCACTTGAAGCAACAGTAGTCATATTAATCTGGGGGGAGTTTGAGACAAGCCTAAACCATCAGTACAACAAGAACATGGTCCAACTACAGCAAAGTTCTTTTGAAACTCAGCTCCTCCAAAATATCTGCTAGCTGTCTCCGTCTTAAAGCCATCTGTAAGTCAGTTTTTACAACAAAAAATGTTTCCAGTGTGTGTGGGGACCCACAATGCCTGAATCACCTTCCTCCCATTTAATTCAGGTATCTGTATTTCTTATGCAAGGAACCCATGACCGAAGGTGAGATAAATATTCCTAAGAACCATTTTGAATGTGGAGGAGCAGTATAAAAGTTTGCTCATATAAAAGATATGGGATTTTCTGTAATTAGCTTTGCTCTGGTTTTTAGTTAAAATACTGGAAATATTTGACTCCTTCTAAAGTTTGTTTCTAGTATCTGATGAAATCAAACAGAGTATTCTTTTATCCAAAGCTAATTCATCATTCATCTCGTTGCTCATCGTGTTTCCTGGACCTCTGATCACTGGTGTTTATTTACTTGTTTGTTTGTTTGTTTGTTTGTTTATGGTACAATTTGGAAAGAAATAGTCCCAGGGCTGTGTGTACTTAAGGAATTTTTGCAGCTATTCCAGTTACTGATGCTTTTTTCATCTTAATACATTTTCCTGGATCCATCCTGATCTTCATGCTACATTGGGATTGATTGAGTCCACTTGGAAACAATAGGAAACAGACAAGCTCCTTCAAAAGCTGGATTATTCCTTTGATCAGAACAACCAAAGTGTCATAGACTCTTTGCAGGGATAGGAGTGCACAGTGCACCATGTGCAGGGTGCTTCATGTTTTGTAGGAAGAAAACATTTGGAAGTTTCCTTAGGTTTTGTCAGTCAAGTCAACTTTTCTGTATGGAGTTTCTAGTATACCTGAGTTTTAGGTCATTAAATCTTTATGCGGGGCATCCAGGGGAAGAGTTTTGCATACCCAGAACTTCTTAAACAGCTAACTCCCTTCTCCTATCCTCTGCCCTGAGAATTGTATCTGCTTTATGCTCCTCAAGTAGTGACCCAGTTGCCTCAATCAGGAACAACACTAGATTATTTGGACTCCTTTCCTGATCTGCAGCCTTGAATTTCTGTGCAATCAAAAATAACTAACATTTATTTTTTTCTCCTTAAAAATCCTGCCTCTGCCTCCTTCAGCAAATCCTACCAGCGTGGCCCACCAAACCAGAATTTGAGGGCGAGGATATGTGAGTGAGTGGGTGGGTGGGTGGGGGCACACCCTCATATAATTAGGAGTAGGGGGGATAGGATAGGAGATTTCTGGGTGGGGGAAAATGGGGAAAGGGGATCACATCTGAAATGTGAATAAATCAAATATCCAATTAGAAAAAAAGCACTTGTCAGTGTAGCCTGTTGTCTAAAGTCGGAAAAACATTGTTTCATATACTTTATTTTTGTAATTTGTTAAAGTAGTAAAAAAATCCTAGTCTTTATTTCTCCATTATATATCATTATATATAAAAACTCACTAGTTGCTTTTTAATGTTATATTTGTTTATTGGATCTATACATATTTCCCTAGTCATATTTATTGGTATTCATCTTATTATTATTATTTGTTATTCATGTCAAAGAATTCTTCTTGAAAATTATATATAATCTTCCATTTCTTCTAGTTTCCAATTTTTTATTATTAAAGTCATGTTTAATGCATTCTTATTAATTAGATATCACATAAAAAGTGTGACAAGATTTTAATATTTTATGTGGTTACACAGTTGTTCATCATCCATATTTGAATAACCTACTAATATCTCATTTTATTTTTTTATTGGATATTTTATTTACATTTCAGATGTCAATCCCTTTCCCCATTTCCCTTCCCCAGAAAGCCCATCTCCCGTGCCCCCCCCCTTTTCCATTTGGCTTTTATACAATTTTTCAAATGTTAATCAAGGTCTTTGTAAGTATGGTAATGCGCAATCAGAAGTGTAACCTAATACTCAACCTAGCTATGTAAACTATCTTTGACTAGTGGAGACAAGTGAACTTCTGCCTCCATGCCCCCTCTCTATTTCTCTCTCTTTTTCTCTCTCATTATCGAGCTTCTCATCTACTTCATCTTCTCCTCTCCTTACTCCATCTTTTCCTCTTGGTGCTCCTTTCCCCTTAGCTCCTCCTACATATTACCATTCCTGTTAAAATAAAGCTTTTCTCTCAGAATACAATTAGAGCATAATTATTCCTATTTGTACCAGTGAGGTACAAGATAGTCTTAATACCCAGTCCATCCTTTTGTTGACTAGCCAGAACCTCTGCCGTCTCTCTTGACTAGAACACTTAGTTTTGAACCTGGCTTTTTCTTGGCTTTAGAATGAATGTTAGCTGAGAACCCTCCACTCAGATCTTTTCTCTCAAGGTAAATAGCCTGGAGTGGCTATGAGTCTATAGGTCTTCAATGCCGTCAGAAATCCAGAATGACTAAATTAACTGAATTTATGGGAAGCACTAAGCATAGCTTCTAAAACATAGCCAATTTATAGAGACCGCTGAACACCTGGACAACCCCAATACTACCGAACATTGGAGCATCAAATCTTCAGCCTTCTGGCCCAAACTCATCTGACAGACTTTAGTGCTGCAGAATTATTAAGGGCTGGTTACTCTGTCTAGGCAGATATAATCAGTCGACTATTCTGCAAGTGTGTCTTTTTCTGTAGATGGAGAGAGGCAATTCTTGCCTGGTGGCTGTCTCACCACAACTGAAGTAACTCCAATGATGCTCAATTTCTTCTTAGAATCCAAGACAGGAAGCTGTCAGGAGCAGACAGGTCTCTTATCAAAATGAACATTAATATAGAAATATTTGTGATGTCAATTCTATGGATTTCTGACATTTTGAGATCCAACTATCCATGTAAGGTAACCTGGACTGCTGTCTGTTATTTCCTCTCAGCTATTTCTAAATGAAATATAGAAAACACCCTAACAATAAACTCAGAGTCATGAATTTGCTATAGTCCCTTAACTCACAGGCTAATCATCCCAAGTCAGTTTAAAAAAGTTAAAGAAGGACTGGGTCTAATTCTTGTATTTCTAAATGTGTTATACAGGTACAATGCCCATGAGAGTATCTATATTCATTTCACTTTCATATCAATAAGAAGCTTATACCAATGAAAACCTTAAATTTAAAAATCCAAGTGAATTTTGTACCATTTAAGAAATTATAACTTCATCTTGATACTAAATTATACAGATTTCTACCAATAGGTTATGGCTATGCCATAAATCCTAGCTAATCCTCCCTGTTGCAACAAAATCGCTGCTGTTCCCCAGAGAGACAGCCCCATATTAACCACCTTAGTCCCCAAGCCCGGGGAATAGGGCCGCTGACTCTTCTTTAACTTCTTTAAGCTGATTACTGGCGTCCAGACATCAGAAGAGGGGTGGGGGGAAGAGCAAATTGATAAGCCTCCAACTCCATGTCCTCACTGCATCCAGATGGAACTCCCAGACACCAGAGGTTTGAATAGGTCCGCTCGTTTTGCTTGATGAGTAGATACACCAAGGCTGTGCATTCTGCAATATACAATTCTCTGGACAAGTTTTAGTATCAAGAAAAAAAATTTTTTTTTCCTAGACGGCTGACATTTTTTTTTTAAAGATGTTGGTTCTAACAACTTTATTCCCCCCTTTTATGTAGTTGGCTATAATATTTACATTTCAATTTTTATCCCCTTATCCCATTTCCCCCACCACCCAGGAACCCCTTATTCCATCCCCCCTCCTTATATCCCTTCTATGAGGCTGTGCCCGCACCCACCCCCAACCCCCACTACCCCCTCCTCACCCTCACAGCCCCCCCTTCTGTGTTGGTTTTTCATGGGACCAAGAATATCCTCTCCCACCTATGCCCAACAAGGCCGTCCTCCCCTACATATACCACTAGAGTCGTAGGTCCCTCCCTATGTGCTCCCAGGCTGGTGGTTCAGACCCTGCGGGACTCTGGATTGTTTGGTATTGTTGCTTTCCTCTTGGGGTTACAAACCCTTTCTGCTCCCTCAAAGTTCTCCCTTGGGAAACCCTTGGTCATATCAGTGGTTAGCTGTGAGCATCGTCCTCTGAATGTGTCAGTCTCTGGCAGATCTCTAAGGAGACAGCTATAATATGTTCTTGACAGCATGCATTTCCAGTCATCTACATCAACGTCTAGATTAGGTGACAGTACATGGGATGGATGTCCAGGTGGAATGGTCTCCTGATGGCTCCTACTTCAGTTTCTGTCCCATGTTTTGTTTCCATAATTGCTCCCTTGAGTATTTTTGTTACTGGTTCTAAGTAGAACTGAGGCATCCCCTCTTGGTCTTTCTTCTTCATGAGCTTCACATGGTCTGTGGGTTGAGTCTTCACTATTCTAAGTTTTTGGGCTAACATCCGTTTAACAGTGAGTAAATACCATGTGTGTTCTTTTGTGATTGGGTTAACTCACTCAGGATGGTAATTTCTAGATTCATCCATTTGACTATAAATTTCTCAAATTCATTATTTTTAATAGCTGAGTAATACTCCATTGTGTAGATGTACGACATTTTTTGTATCCATTCTTACGTTGAGGGATATCTTGGTTCTTTCCAGCTTCTGGCTATTATAAATAAGATTTCTATGAACATAGTGGAGCATATGTCCTTGTTATATGTTGGAGTGTCTTCTGGGTATATGCCCGGGAGTGGTATAGCTGGATCCTCAGGTAATGCTATGTCCAGTTTTCTGAGGAACCTCCAGACTGATTTCCAGAGTGGTTGTACCAGCTTGCAATCCCACCAACAATGGAGGAGTGCTCCTCTTTCTCCTCATCCTCGCCAGCATCTACTATCACCTGAGTTTTTGACCTTAGCCATTCTGACTGGTGTGAGATGGTATCTCAGGGTTGTTTTGATTTGCATTTCCCTGATGACTAAGGATGTTGAGCATTTCTTAAGGTGCTTCTCAGCCATTCGAGTTTCCTCTGTTGAGAATTCTTTGTTTAGCTCTGTTCCCCATTTTTTAACAGGGTTATATGGTTTTCTGAAGTATAATTTCTTGAGTTCTTTGTAAATCTTGGATATTAGCCCTCTATCAGATGGAAGGTCTGGTAGAATTCTGCACTAAAACCGTCTGGCCCCAGACTTTTTTTGGTGAGGTGATTTTTAATGACTGCTTTTATTTCTTTAGGGGTAATGCGACTGTTTAGATGGTTTATCTGCTCCTTTAACTTTGGTACCTGGGATCTATCTAGAAAGCTGTCCATTTCATCCAGATTTTCGAATTTTGTTGAGTATAGGCCTTTGTAGTAGGATCTAACGATTTTTTTAATTTCCTCTGTTTCTGTTGTTATGTCTCCCCTTTCAGTTCTAATTTTATTGATTTGAGTGTTGTCTCTGCGCCCTTTGGTTAGTCTGGCTAAGGGTTTGTCTATGTTGTTGATTTTCTCAAAGAACCAGCTCCTGGTTTTGTTGATATTTTGTATAGTTCTTTTTGTTTCAACTTGGTTGATTTCAGCCCTGAGTTTGATTATTTCCTGCCGTCTACTCCTCTTGGGTATATTAGCTTCTTTTTGTTCTAAGGCTTTCAGGTGTGCTCTCAAGTTGTTAATGTATGCTCTTTCCATTTTCTTTGTGTGGGCAATTAAAGCTATGATTTTTCCTCTCAGTACTGCTTTCATGGAGTCCCATAAATTTTGATATGAATGTCCTCATTTTCATTTAAATCTAAAAAGTCTTTAATTTCTTTCTTTATTTCTTCCTTGACCAAGTTATCATTGAGTAGAGCATTGTTCAGTTTCCACGTGTATGTGGGCTTTCCGTTGTTTTTGTCCATGTCAAAGACGAGTCTTAGTCCATGGAGGTCTGATAGGGTACAAGGGATTATTTCAATCTTTTTGTATCTGTTGAGGCCTGTTTTGTGCCCAATTATATGGTCTGTTTTGGAGAAGGTACCATGCGGTGCTGAGAAAAAGGTATATTCTTTTGTTTTAGGATGAAATGTTCTATAGATGTCAGTTAAGTCCAATTGGTTCATAACTTCTGTTAATTTCATTGTGTCTCAATTTAGTTTCTGTTTCCATGATCTGTCCATAGCTGAGCGTGGGGTGTTGAAATCTCCCACTATTATTGTGTGGGGTGTAATGTATGCTTTAAGTTTTAGTAAAGTTTCTTTTATGTATGTGGGTGCCCTTGCGTTTGGAGCATAGATATTCAGAGTTGCAAGCTCCTCTTGGTACACTTTTCCTTTGATGAATATGAAGTGTCCTTCTTTATCTTTTTTGATTACTATTGGTTGACAAATTGATTTTATTTGATATTAGAGTGACTACTCCAGCTTGTTTCTTGGGACCATTTGCTTGTAAGATTGTATTCCATCCTTTTACTCTGAGGTAGTGTTTGTCTTTTTCACAGAGGTGCGTTTCCTGTATGCAGCAAAATTCTGGGTTGTGTTTATGTATCCAGTCTGATAGTCTATGTCTTTTTATTGGAGAGTTGAGTCCATTGATATTAAGAGATATTAAGGAATAATGAATGTTGTTTCCTGTTATTTTTGTTATTATTGGCGTTGGAGTTATTTTTGTGTAGCGATCTTCTTTTAGGGTTGTTGGAAGATTACTTTCTTGCTTTTTCTAGATTGTAGTTTCCCTCCTTGTGTTGGAGTTTTCCCCCAATTATCCTTTGAAGTGCTGGATTTGTGTTAAGATATTGTGCAAATTTGATTTTATCATGGAATATTTTGGTTTCTCCATCAATATTGATTGAAAGTTTTGCTGGGTATAGTAGTCTGGGCTGGCATTTGTGTTCTCTTAGGGTCTGTATGATATCAGTCCAGGACCTTCTGGCTTTTATAGTCTCTGGTGAGACGTCTGGTGTAATTCTTATAGGTCGTCCTTTATATGTTACTTTACCTTTTTCCCTTACTGTTTTTAGTATTTTTTCTTTGTTTTGTACATTTGATGTTTTGATTATTATGTGACGGGAGGTATTTCTCTTCTGGTCTAAAGTATTTGGAGTTCTGTAGGCTTCTTGTATATTTATAGACATCTCTTTCTGTAGGTTAGGAAAGTTTTCCTCTATAATTTTGTTGAAGATATTTACTGGCCCTTTAAGTTGGGAGTCTTCCCCCTCATCTTTACCTATTATCCTTAGGTTTGGCCTTCTCATTGTGACCTGGATCTCCTGTATGTTTTGGGTAAGTTTTTGCATTTTGTATTTTCTTTGACAGTTGTGTCAATGTTTTCCATGGTATCTTCTGCACATGAGATTCTCTCTTCTATCTTTTGTATTCTGTTGGTGATACTTGTGTCTATGACTCCTGATCCTTTTTTTAGGTTTTCTATCTCCAGGGTAGGCACCCCTTGTGTTTTCTTTATTGTTTCTACTTCCGTTTTTAAATCTTGGGAGGTTTTGTTTGATTCCTTCTGCTGTTTGTTTATTTTTTCTTCCAATTCCCTGAGGGATTTTTGTGTTTCCTCTTTAAGGGCTTCTATCTGTCTGCTTGTGTTCTCCTTAATTTCTTTGAGAGTGTTATTTATGTCCTTCTTAAATTCCTCTAGCATCATCATGAGAAGAGATTTTAATTCTGAATCCTGCTTTTCTGGTGTGATGGGGTGTTCAGGGCTTTCTGTAATGGGGGAACTGGGTTCTGATGTTTCCATGTAACTTTGGATTCTGTTGCTTATTTTCTTGTGCTTGCCTTTTGCCATTTGGTTAACGCTAGTGCTCCCTGTACTTTCTGTCTGATTGAGGCCTCCCTTTCCAGTTATCTTGCTTGTTTCTGGTCTCCTTGGGGTCCCAATGTCTCTGTGATCTTCTCTAGCTGCTCTGAGTATGATGATATCTCTGGGATAACTCAGAATATGGTGTCTCCTAGGTAGCAGTCCAGGTAGGTGTCCACTGTTCTGTGTGTAATGTCTCTTCTAGGATGTCTCAGGCTAATGTGTCCACTGCTCTGAGTGCCGTGGCTCCTCTATTATGTCTTGTGATATGTTGTCTGTCTCTCTGAGTTACTTTGGTCCTCTGCCACTCTGGGTTCAGTGAATCCTCTACTGCTCTGAGTTCCTTGCACCCTCTAGGGTGTGTCAGGAGGGATCTGGTGCCCCCAGAAGCAGACTGGGCGGGTGTCTGTTTCAGTCCTCAGATCTGGAAGAGAGGCAGAAGGGGTGTGCTATTCCACAGGGGCAGGGTTTGGGGTTCTGCTAGAATCTGAGCACTCCCTGCACCCAGCTCTGGGCCTACTACTCTGGGTTCCTTGTACCCTCTAGGGTGGGTCAGGAGGGATCCAATATCTCATTTTAAAATAAGACATTTTCATTTATTTTCTGTAGGTATCTTTACATTTCCTAAATGGACTTACAAGTTTTCAGACAAAATTCATATGTGAATTTTATTTTTATAGTATTACAGTACACATTTATGTTGAAGTTTTATTCTACCTCGCATTTTGTTGATTTTCTAGGTAATTCTCATTATCTATGACAAGTAATTTATCTCAGTAATTGGAAATAGCATTGATGTTTTTGTTGGTCAGTATTGCTGTATATTTTACATTATAAATTTAACATTACAAAGTTACATTCTAATTTATATTGTTTTAAATATTACATTACTTAAGACTTGGAATTTTGTTGATTGGGATGAACTTGTGAAAAATTATCTAAGACCATCACATTGAGTAAGTGCATCTTTCCACTCTCCACCTGTCTTGGGTATCCACCATTCGAATCTCTCACTTCTTGCAATGAACAGAAACTTCTCTCTGACATGCATGTTTCAAACAAATGCATGTCTGAAAAGTGAAAGAAATAGGATTTTCTTCACAAAATTGTGAAGAATTTTTTTTTTTAATTTTTAATACATTTTTTTAAAAAGTTAATTCAATAGGTCTTAGACTAATAATATTTTTAAATGATTTCCCGTGGATAAAATCTCTATTATTTCATAAGCTTCCAACACACACACACACACACACACACACACACACACACATACACACACACACAATGTATTTTTATAAAAATATTTAATTGGAATTGCCCTACTTTTTCCCTAGAAATTATTAGCTGACAAAAACAAAACAAACAAACAAACAAAAAACAGTGCTGGGTGGGAAATACTGTCAACAAGTTGTTGGTCAGTTTTGTCCAGAGATCCCCAAAACAAATTAGGCTATCACCATTATTCTTTATTACCCACCACGATAGCAAGACACTATTGCTTAAAACTATATATACATTGAGCCAAAGACACGGAAAAATCAAGTGGGTACTGATCAGAAGAGTCCTTCTTGTTGGCTAACTTTCACAGTAGTAAGGTAGTATTCATGATGCTGAGAAACAGGCATTACCAACACTCTTACCCAATTATGAGCCCCATGTGTTACAATAATAACTGAGATGGCTAGATAAGTCTACTGGTAAATAAGTGACCCAAGTGTTTGGGAGCAAACACTCACTTAAAAAATAGATTTAAGACCTATTACATAGAAGAAACATACATCTAGTACTATTAAATTGTCAATAACCCATGATTGAGGAACTCATAGGTCCTTTGGGTGAGGCTACAACTATTATTTTGCTGAATGAATGAAATATCAAACTGTGCTCTAAATTCGTATTTCTATGCCCATGTAAGTACAACTCTTAGACCTCATAAAAGAAGCTTCTTTGTATAAACATGGAGCTTCACAACTGGTCCAAGTACAGAGTATGAGTGTAGAGTGCTCAGTTGCAAATAAAATCTTTGCAACCTCCTGCTAAAGACCAGGGAATACCATAGAAGCAGCATTGAAATGACTGTAAAAGCCAAAGGCTGGGCAAGACTGGAGATAAGCAATGTCTTCCTATCATGGAAGGACTACTACACTCTTGAACTCACAGGATGAGGCCTGTACATGATCAAGTCAATCAACATTCAAGCATAAAGCAGGGGGAGGGACCTCATAGATGTTACCTATAGCTGAGGAACAATGGAGAGTTGATGGTTTCTAAGGTAGAAAGTCGGTTTTCTTAAGATTTTGTTCCCTGGTATGTTGAGCACATTCTATGGCATGACCATATATCTGTGAGTTAATGGGAAGCAGAAATTGGATTTGATAGCTTACAAAAAGAAAAGAGAATATGAAATTGGGATGCATTTGAGGTATAATATGGATCTGCAAAATGTGAGGCGAAGGAGGGAGATTTAATATGATCAGAATACACTGGTATATTTATACAAATTTCAAAAAGTAAAATATTATATGTATTCTAAAATCTTTTTCTCCATGGAAATTGTAGCCTGCCTTTTCTTTTTATTGCATTAATTTATTTGTGTACATGAGTGTGTGAATGGAGGGAGAGTATATATTTACCAAAGCATAGGTGTGAAAGACAGAACAGAGTTTGGAGAAGTTGGTTCTCTTCTTACCATGTGAGTTTTGAGGACTGAACATAGGCATTGGACTTGGTGGAAAGCACATTTACCCATTAAGCTATCTCGCTGGCACCAGTTTGTTTACTAAGTCTCACGAACAAGTACTTTGACCAGGGCACTACTTTCCCCTCTGCATGTATCATCCCACTAAAAGAAAAGATTAAATCACAAAGCAAGTGCTTAATTCTTTCTTTCCTACCCTATGTTTTACTTAGCAATGATTAAATTGGGTGAGTTCATGGTGGTATGGATGTAGATTCATTTAGTAATGAAATAACTGAACAGTATTAATTTCTCTCCAAAGAAACTTTCAGCCATACGTTTTATATATACACATAGTAATTATAACAGTAATTAAAATCAGTATAATTTATCATTGTTCTATTTTCTAAATATTAAGTTAAAGTTTGGAGTTTTACTTCATGTTTAATGGCTAAAATGTATTTTGTGTTTTATTTCCAATGTCACTTAATCATATTGTTATTAGAGTCTTTAAGACTATACCGCTTTTACATTACAGGTTTTTCTGAAGATTCTTTGTGACTTTGTATAGAAGCAATTTTATGAATAATTTGTAGGTGCTGTTTAAAGGATTTTCTCTGTAGGAAACAGTTTAATATACAATGTGATTTTAACGTTATTAAAATAACATTCAGATTCTGTGCATTACTTCATTAGTTCTCTACTCTAGATATGCATTACAGACTCCCTGGGAGGTTTTTATAAACTAATAACATCTAGGAAACATTGGAACTCTATGTTTGAGTGTGGTCTGGGTAGCTGCACACTTGGAGCCAAGAACTATCACTGATCTGGGCTAAGCCTCAGCTTCAGCTCACAGTTAATGTGCTTCTTAAGTTTGTTTGTTTGATTAGTTGCTTGCTTGATTGGTTGGTTTAGTTTTGACCAATGAAGATGACAAAGTAACATTTTTTTCTTTTTGTTGATTCTTTGTTAATTTCACATCATGCACCCCAATCTGACTCATCTCCCCACCCTTTTATATCTGTCCTCTTCCCTTGCCACTTCTCCCCCAAATCAGAATAAAGTAAGATAAATAAATTTAAAAAACAAAACTTGTCCTGGGACCTGTAGTATGTCACAGTGAACGCATTATACCCTTTTGTCTATACATCTTTACTTGCAAATGTTGATTGCAGTAAGTCATTCATCTATTTTGAGGCCTCTGCCTCTGTTACACTATTTATTCTAGACCCCCACAGGGACTCCTTTCTGAGATCCTGTTGTTGCCCTGGGTCATGAAACGCTACAAATTTGAATCTGCAGAACCAGCCTTTTCGTGTGCACTAGCAGACCACAGATGGAGCAGATGTTGGAGTAGGCAAACTCAAAACCCTGGTTCTGGGCTGGGAAGGAAGCTGAGTTGGTCATCCTACCAGCTCTTCCTATCCCGCACCATCAGGGCAAGCTCTCCAGCACTGCCCCAGCTATCTCAGCCAGTGCTACAGATGGGAAGGGTCAGGGTCGTCTCTCCTGTTCTCATGTCTTCAAGCACTGGCTCACCCTCACCATAGCACCAGGACCAGCTCTATTGTGATTCCCAGGTAAGGTGCTAGGGCCAGTGAGGGGGCATTCTTATGAGCTCAGGGCCAGTTAACCCATCTGCTACAGGCTGTGAGGGACAGGGACGGGGACATTTCTCCCTTGGCCATACCATTCCACAGCAGAGGGATAGGGCCAGTTCTCCCTCACTCATTCCCTTGTCACCGGGGTCACCTCTACTATGTTGCTCTGAGCAAGGAGTGGTGTCAGCGCAGGACAGTGCTAACGGACAGTATAGACCAGGGACATTTGCATGGTCTTTGGTGGCAACAGGGGCCTGGAACATCAATATAGACCCTGGTTGCCATAGGACAACGAACCCAGATATGTCCCTCCCACTGCAGCAATTGCGCCCAGAGGTTCCCACGACCTCAGACGGTAGCACAGGCCACTCAGAACAACATGACCCTCCATGACAACACGGCTATCAGATGTCCACATGGTCTCTGGTAGCAACTCAGCCCACAGACGTTGATACAGACCCCAGCTGCTGCAGGACCACAGACAGAGACAGGATATCACCATGGCCTCCTCATATCTGCCTGTTCCTCAACATCATTTAGTAGCCATTTCCACCTTTCTCCTTAGTATACAAACTCCTGAGCTTCACTTTGCCTTCCATGTCTCCCTGAGTGCTTCATCTTTCCCACCTCTCCATTACACATTTGTTCACTGTAGTGGATCCTGCAGCAGGTGCTTGAGTATTTTTCGTCTGCACCCCTCGCCCATTTCACCCTCGGCCAGGGTGGTCAGAGTACATGCTTGGGTGTCTCTATCTTAAAATATTTAACTGATTTTCATTGTCTGCCAACTATTTTTTTCTCAGATGTCTTGGTATATCTGTGAGATTTAGCACCTCTTTTGCCTTTGCCAGTCTTTGTTCTTAAATTACCCTTTGTTCTTAAATTATTTGTCTTAAATTACCCTAGATTGGGTGGCTTAATTAAACAAGAAAGATATCATTTCAGCTTCAGAGGCTGGACGTAGAGATGAAGATGCTGCCTTGGTACACTGGAATGAATCTTACATTTGCCATCTTGCAGACTCTGCTTTGTATCTGCACACAGTGGAAAGTTCACAGGCACTAATCCACTAATTCCTTCTAGAGATATTTATTTCCACAGACAAATCATCTCCTAAAGGACCTAACTCTTGGCACCATCATATTTTGGAGTAACATTTCATTGCATGGATTTCAAAGGGTAATATTGGCCTCATAGTAATCATAGAGAAATCATTTGTAAGCACTATGCAAATATATAGTTGATACAATATCTTACATTGATATTGAGGAAAATAATTCAAATCTTCAATTAGTATTCATATGTTTTGTATTTGAAGTTTATCTTTAGCTTCCTGAGAATTTTAGATTGATTTAAATATTTAACTCTATGTGCTCATCCTTTCCTTTTCAGTAATGCCTCTGGATCTAGGGATCTCACTCAGGGTGAAATGCTTTCCTGGCATTTACAAGGCACTATGTTCCATTCCTGGTTCCCTTGATATCAAATGATGATTTTACGATATGTGCTTCTTTTCCTATAGCAATTAATTTGCCTTTGCTTTATTCTTGTGTTGCTTTGTTATGTTGCAGTTTTGTATGTTCTGCTGTTTATATATTTATTTTATTGTCTATTGATTTGGAAGAAAGGAAGTTTTAATAACATGAAGAACAGTTTGTAAGTTGTCTGTGTGCATAAGCCATTTTCTGATAACTGTAAACTACACAATGTAAGTCAAACTGCTTACAGAAAACATCTGAGTACACTGAATTAAACTCTCACAACAAAATGAGATGGTGGATCCGAACAGATACCAGGCAGGAGGGATTTGCAGCAGTGTGAACATCTCCTTTCCTTGTAGCATATTCAAGTTTTAGATGTTGCTGCAAGGTCACAAAGAAGTATTCAGAAAAAAAGAAGAATGAGGGCAGTAAATTTAGATTTTGTTCTCATTAAGAACTGGACATGCAGAAGAGTCATGAAAACCAAAGCTAAACTGGTTTGCTCACAAGCTGAGGACTTACAAACTGCATGCACTGAGCCAGCAAGATATTAATAAAGATGTTCACTGCCAAGTGTGATGACTCCTGAGTTTTATCCCTGGGACCCCATTGGGGAGGGCAAAATCTGAAAATCTGACTCCCACGCACTGTTCTCTGATTTTTCACATATTATATTTATGTCACCCACACCCACACATTTCACATGAGAAAGAGAGAGAGAGAGAGAGAGAGAGAGAGAGAGAGAGAGAGAGAGAGAGAG
>JANHMN010000010.1:75110066-75139974 GCA_030674055.1 Rhabdomys pumilio
CACACACACACACACACACACACACACACACACACACACACACACACACAAATCTAAAGGGGCTTCATGCTTGCTTCCCCCACATTCCCCTTGCTCAGCTCCAAAGGATAATAAAAACATGCGCCTCTGGTGCATTCCTCATTACCACCCAAGCTTTACAAACCATGGAGACCAATCCCCGAGGCCTCAAATCCAATGCCTCATGGCAAATTGATGCCACCCACATTTCCCAATTCAGTAGACAAAAATATGTTTTTGTCACCATAAATACTTACTCATATTTTATATGGGCTACAGCCCAGAGAGGTGAAAACTCAAAAAGGCTGATCTAAAATATGCTCTGTACCTTTGCCATCATGGGCATTCCTCAACAGATAAAAATGATAATGTCCCCACCTTCACTAGCACTCACTTTAAAACCTTCTGCACACGCTGGGAAATTGCCCATCATAAGGGAATTCCCCACAACCCTCAGGGCCAAGGAATAACAGAAAGAACACATCAGACCCTGAAGGCCCAACTACTGAAACAACAAGCCTCCACTTATCCCCCTAATGTACAATTAATGATGGCCCTGACTACCCTAAACATATTTAACATCTACAAAACCTCCAAACACCCTCCTATTTCCCTCCATTGGCATACACCAAAATTCGCTCTCCCTATCCGAAGATGATGGCGAGATCCATTAGATGGAATTTGGAAGGGATTAGACCCCCTCCTTACAACCAGGAAGGGTCGTTTGTGTTTTTCCACAGGACCAGCCTAAGTCTATCTGGGTTCCTGCCAGAAATGTCTGATACCACCCCACCAACCAGGAAGATGGCCCACTTCTCACTGACAGATCAAGAAACAAGGGGGAAGAGAAGGCAGAGGAGTCACCATGCTCAGAGGAACAGCAGGATCTCCTGGAAGGACATCCATGACCTGGTGATGGCTGCTCAGGCCATGTGCCCTCCACAAGTCCCCCTCTCCTCTACTCTCTTGGCTATTTTTGTCATCATTCATGCAAACTCTGCTACTGCCCAGCCTCTCCCTAGCCTTCCCAACACCTACCAGTGGAGATTCTATGCTAGGGAAACCTACAATGGATACAACAAAGTTATAGGAACCCAGGACTGTCCACTTGAAGGATGTCGAACCAGAATTGAGATTCCCCTACACCCAGAATTCATCTCCACAATCCCCAGCCCTTTTCTCTGCTTTTCTTACCGAAACACAGGTGAATGTCTCCAGGAGGTCTCCATATATGGAGGTTGCAGATATTGGAGCTGCAAAATGGAATCCATCAGTCACAGTGGCACCATGCTCACCAACCTTAAAACTCATTTGCAGTTTTCCATCAGTGATCCATGGAATGAACACTGGCGAACTGGAGTCATGGGTAAACTTTACCCCAATGGCTATGCCAGATATCCCTTAGCTAACCTACATGTCTCCCATGAACTTGTCCCTGTCCCCAAATCTGCCTTTACCCATGCTAATATTATCCAACAGGAAAACCAGTCTCAGGAAGAACTACAAGCTATCCTCTCCTGGCTACAGTACATCCAATATTCAGCAGACCTCCTTCTCTTAACAACTCACCCCAATTCTTCCCAATGCTTTTCCTGTGCCCCCATCTCTCAACCGTTATTAACAGCCATTCCCAATAACTTTTCCCTTTTATGACCTCCATGGACCCCTGCCCACGAGGAAAACACAGGACATTCCTCTCTTTGACCTACCCTCGCCTCTTTGCCTTGTAGGGTCCTCCTCAAAACTCCATCTCACATATGCTCATGACATCACCATTACCAAATCAGTATGTGTTAACCCTCCTGCCCTCCTCTGGTGCAAGGGCACTATAGGTGCCTGTATTAACCCTCATTTTCAGGGCTCCTAGGCCCCTGTGATTGTTGTTCCCCAGGTTTTTCTCTATGAACCTGAAGAACTCACTTTGCAAATGGGAGGAAGCTAAAAGAAGAGAGAGATCTTCATCCCTCTGCTCATTGGACTAGGCCTTGCTGTTTCACTTGGTGCTACTGGAACTGCTGGTGCAGCCCTTGTCCAAACACAACATCAGGGTGGCAATTTCTGGGACAAGTTTGACCAGGCAATGGCCTATACTATGGACAGCATTGAATCTCTTCAACGACAGATAACCTCTTCAGCAGGTGTTGCTCTCCAAACCCAGAGAGCACTGGAGTTGTTGACTGCTGAACAGGGGGGACTTGTGTTTTGCTGGAGAAGGAATGTTGCTTCTACGTCAATGAATCCTGTCTGGTAGAACAAAATATACAAATGTTTAAAGAGCTCCAGGGGTAATTTCAGTGCACGCTACACTTCAAACACCCCTACCACTTGGTACTCTAACACCTTGATGGCTTGGTTTCTTCCCCTCCTTGGCTCCATACTAGCCATTGGAGCCTTGCTTCTCTTGGCATCCTGCCTCATTCAGTTTCTAAAGCAACAGATAAGTAACATTGCAAAGGTAACTACCAATCAGGTCTTAACTCAGTATCAAACTGTTCCCCACACAGGAGACACTTATCCTGATGACACCTCTTCTTTATAAAAGAAAAAGGGGGAGTTATGGGACAATGGGCTGTGAGAAGCAAATGGGTGCTTGGTTGAGCATGAGCTTGGAACCCCAGACCCTTATTGGACTGCAGGAGTTCAGCTCTGCTCTCGGGCCCTGGTTCTTTTCATTTAGCTTAAGTCCTCCACAACCTCTCCCACAGACAGGTCTATGACCATCAGTCATGAGTAACAGTGCCTCAGGCTCTCCCACATGCAGATGAATTATCTCCAAGCTTATGCTCAACCAAGCTCCCAGCTGCTTCTCACAGCCCACTGCCCCACCGCCCCACAATAATAAACTTTTATTTATTTAGTCACGTGTCATTTCATATTGAATTAACACTACTATAAAATAAGAAATTTGTTAATAGGAGTTTAAGAGGAGGGCCAGTACAAATCAATCACATTCAGGGAAAAATAATAAATTTAGTGTTAGAGGCAAGAGGGATTATATGTTTGTAAATATAAGACATTTATAATATTGCAAATGTCTAAATAATAAGCCAAACATTAAAGCATGACTGTGATGATGTGTAGGCGCAGTATTAGTTTGCTCAGTGTATGTTACAGTATGGTCTGTATATGGAAAAGATCTTGTATGCTAACTGAAGATATTTATCTTTACAGCTATCTGCAAGTATGAGCTGCAAAGAACTGCAGCTGTTGCTGGTGGAGGTGATGCAAAGTTATCAGATTCTTGAAGAATAGTTGTAATAGGTCTCTAGGCAAAGCTTGGCCCCAGGTAAGTTGAATAGCAGGACAAGAATGTTCTAGAAAGAAAAAAACAACAACAGTTCTGTTGAAAGTATATTCTTTAACTTTTGATTCTAAAAAAAAAAACCAAAACAAACAAACAAACAAAGGGGGATATAATATTAACTGAGTAACACAACCCCTTGCTCTTTTATTCTGGAACTGCTGATAGAATATTGAGAAAGAACAGGGTTCCTTTAGATCAGAAGTTCCAAACAAAGTAGTGAGTCACAATGTCTTTTGAGGAGGGTGTGTCAAATGATCCTTTCACAGTGGTCACCTTAAGACGATTGAAAACACATATACTAACATTATGACTCATAATAGTAGCAAAATTACAGTTATGAAGAAGAAGTGAAAATAATTTTATGATTGGAGATCACCACAACATTAAGAAGTGAATTAAAAGGTCACAACATTGATAACCAATGATTTAAGCTTTCTCTATTATTGTACTTACTTTTTTATACTTATAATGAGTGTATGTGTGTACGTTGATGTGTGTATTTTATGTATGAGAATGTGTATTTTATGTATGAGAATATATGCCACAGCACACATATAGAAATCAGAGAAAAACTTTCAAATCTGAGAATATTTTGTAGACCTAGTAGTTAACACCATGTAGAAAGAGAGGAAACTCTCAAAATTCAAATATATATTATTTGTCAATAGTCAACAAAAATGAAATGTCATAAACCATTCACACGTGACAGTTAGTTATGATACCATGAAGATGGATCAGATGTCTAGCCTCTTCAAACTCAGAAGAAAAATTGTCATTGACGTCTATCTCAATACACTGGAAGAATAGCCAATGAGGGCTTTCTACAGTGTAAACAAGGATGGAGATAACAAGTCTCTGAATCTAAATGAAAGCCTTTGCCACAGTATATTTATTTTATATTCTTGAATATAATATCTTCATTGCTTGCGTCTTCTTTCAGGGATGTAAAACATTTGGAAAAATTTATGAAACCATAGAGCAGCAAGATTTGTTTTCCTACTTGAGCTAAATCAAAGCAATATTATTTTTATTTGCCTAATCCATACCACTATAGCCAGTTCATCATTAGCCAAAGTGACTATAGTTATTTTCTCTTGGGCACTGTTAAAATAAGCCTATTTATTTTTATTTTCCACATTACTGTTTTGCTAATGTCAATACTTTAGGCTTTGTCACATTGACAAAAAAAATCTGAAACATTTTTAAAGTCCTCAAACATGTAAATAATTATTTGGTGCTTTTGACTCCAAGAAAAAAGTAAATATATTAGTAATGCTTTGTGTGCACGTTTATTTTGGAGTTTTCAATACAGCATGTTTGTTCAGATCTGTACTTGAGCATATATTAGAAACTCTTGTGTTTGCTGCCATCATTTTTAGAAAAAGGAAAAATAACAAAATCACAGGAATTGGTACATTTTGATGATTTATGAAATGTGATTTTCAGGATCCTGCCCTAGAATGTGCACTTAGTTTCCAGCCTTCCATGAGCATTTGAAAAGACATCATAAGAATAAAAGGTGAGTACTGGCCTTATTTGTCAGCATGCCCTATGGGTCTGTCATTTTCTACATTAACAGAATTTTGTGACTGAGTGACCCTGTTAATATACCTCTATGTTTTCTGTCATACCATCAGTAACAATCTTCTAAATAGGAAAAGCTGGCATTAAAAACCCACGGTTGATTTCACTATATTTTCCTCTTCTTTACAATAGTAAACAACTGCTATTACATTGTGATTCAACTTGTACCACTGAAAATAAATGCATTCTGAGTGTTGAAATTTTTCCTTTTTGAAAGGGTCGACTAAAATCAATGTAGATACCCAGATTTAAAAAAAAAAAAAAAAAAAAAAAACTTTATCCATTTACTCATTTACTTGAAATCTCAATATCAGCTCCCCATCTCCATTGAGTAACCCATAAAGAACCTTCCCTATTCTTTCTTTCATCCCCTTTTCCCTTGAGAAGTAGGAGACACCCTCTAGGTATTGCTCAGGCAAAAACATGAAGTAGTGTTTTCCTAAAGTAGACATAGGTGAAAGTCTAAGGCAGAATCATGAAGAAACAATTCACTGAAGCAGACACAGGAGAGAGGATAATTCTGCTAAAGCAAACATGTGAAAGAACACATGATGAAGGAATTTTTATTAAGGATATGCATATATTGTTCTACCTTAAACTGTGTAGTTGAGCTCTCTTTGTTGGGACTTAACAGAGAAATGAACTGAAGAATGAAAATTTATAAAAATAGTTAGTAAAGTATATACAGGCTGTCCTTTAGGCTTTTCTTTAAAGGGCGTGGAAAACTTTCTCTGAAACAAGCCGAGAGTGTGAGCCAGCCAGTTTCAAGAACCTGCTAACTACAAAGAATAGAAGCCATCTAGGTGGAACCAGGGAGCTGATGACCCAATGATAAGACAGGGCTGTTGTCGGGGCTACCTAGAAATTGTCAACTAGAGAATAAAAGGACAGGACCAGGACCACATTCTTGAGAAGAATAAAAGTACAGAGTGTTTGCCACATGAATATGGGTTGAGTCTCTCTGAGACTTTCCATTGTTTCTACCTCATGATGTTATTTTTCCTTGGTTACCCCTTCACCCCCCTCCCCCATTTGTGAGTTCCTATATAAGACCGTCCCTGACCAGGTGGTCTTGTCAATTCATCTGCCCCTACGTGGGATACGAATTGGCCATCAGTTGACTGATCCCAAAATATACCTTGCTGTTGCAGCAAGAATGGTGTCTTGTGAGTTATTGGGGTGGCTGTGAATTCCTGAGGGTGGTCCTCCCTTCCTGGTGGGGGGTCTTTCAGAACCAAAATATGTTTGGTGGTGTGCCTCAGTTTCTTGCAACTTTTTCAGATTCTGGCTAATTGGCAGAGTGATGTCAACGGAGACAGACCCACATGCTGAGGCAAGACCCTGGAGGATATGTGGTGTTTGGAGTAAAAAGAGGTCTCGTTGGACAGTGACAGAAGCAGAGCTAGGCTTGCTTATAGAGCTAACTGTGCAACACTTTTTGATCATGAGTCTTTGCTGATCTTCATTTCACTGAGAGAGGCACAGCCTAGAACTTTTCTTGGCTTTCTTGTTGGCCTTGGTTCCTCCTGCTGATTTGTGCTGAGGCTGAGGTCTGGCTGCCTCTACTCGGTACTGTCACAGTTTGCTATCCTGATTCAACTGACTGGCCTGCTGGTGAAGTGAATGGATGGAGCTCCCACTGCTAACCTGTGAACTGAACTGCTGATTTTCAGACAACAGGAGTTGCTCCAAAGAACCTTTCTAAACAGGTACACATCCCTCCATATTCTTTCCCCCCACTACATTTGGTGGTTGGTGGGCTAAAAGAGAGCTTAAAGAATTTAAGAACCTCCATTAAAAGTAGCCTTTGGGGCTGCTCAGCAAGAATGTGACATGGGCCAAATACAAGGAAATGGGTTGCTTGGCAGATACACACATTGGCCAAAGACAGGGAAGTCGGCTTCAGTCAGGAATCTGACATTAGGCTAGAATAAAGAAGTAATTTCAGGCAAGAATCTAGATCTTAGGCCAAAACAAAGAAGTAATTTCAGACAGGAATCTAAGTTTTAGGCTAGAACAAGGAAGTAGGCTTCAGACATGAAAATGACTTTGGGCTAGAACAGGGAAGTAGGCTCAGATACTTTGGTCATCCTGATAAGCCTTTATAAACAGTGATCATGGGAGTGTTCACGGAATTTTGTTCATTGCCTTGCTTGTTCTTTGACTATTTGTGTTTATTGTCTTGCTTGTTCCTTGACTATTTGCATCTACTGTATTGCTAGTCCCTCAACCTGGAACTGACCTGAATACTTGCATGTAATTCAAATGGTATAAAAGCAAAAAGGAGGAGGGGGTATGAGATGGGGTTCTAGGAAGGGAAAACAGGGAAAGGGGATGACATCTGAAATGTAAATAAATAAAATATACAATAAAAAAGTAGACATTGAAAAATTAAAGTTACAACTTTTACTAATAGTATTATAAAATTCCAACCATCTACAGCTGCTACTTATTCCTACAAAACAAAAGCAAATCCAAGCACTCAGTAGTTTACTACTTCAGTTAAGCTGAACATAGTAAGGTTGTATTCCTCCTTTAACTATTGTTCTGTAAAGAATCAAAACACGTAGCATTGACATTTTGAAAGATGTATTTGTTTAGGTTTTTGGCTTGGGTGGATCTGGGCAGCCGGTTTGTTTGCTTCTTTGTTAAAGGTACAGAATTTCTGACATTGTTAAGCAGAACTTAGTCAACTCACTTGATTTAGAAGTATGGAAGTGTAGTTTTCATCATGAAACTCTGTGACAATTGTCACTCATGTCAGAAAAGAGTTGCAAATTATGTTGTCTGAAGACCAGGTACCTGTGTCTGTCTTCCTGCACTCTCCATTTGTTGGAAAAAATTTAAAAAGCTTAAGTACAGCAAACACACACACACACACACACACACACACACACATACAAGCACACACATGTACACATACACATAGGCACATGTACACATAAGGACTCACACACTCACATCTTTCAGTGATAAAATATTTCTGGATAGCTTATAAAATCTCTCATTAAGACCCAGCTATGTAATTCACAATCTTGGACAAGATTTGGAATTTACATTTCAGAATTTCCTTGCTTTTGTTTGCTTGATGTGTAGTTAGGCAGTTGTATGTTCATTGTGCATGTGTATCCAAGGAGTGATCAACATGAAGGGTGGGACTAAGAAGTAGTGGGTCAACTCCCAGACTTAAGTAGACATTACATCTACATAGGTGGAAAACTCTAGGAAATCCTAAAAGGTGAATGAGAAAGGTGTGGTGTCTGATAGTGAATGACTAAAACTATTGAGGTTGCTAATATTTATTTCTGTCATTAAAATTATCTTACTGTATAATTATAAATAATTTCTTTTTTCTCAAAGGCCATGAGGCAGGATTTGAGATGACATGCCATTCTATTAAACCAGGTGACAAACTTCCCCGTGAGTCTATTTTCTATACTTTTGACATGGAATCCTCCTAGCCTTCAGGAGATGGTATCACTTAACATTGCTTTACCTCTAAGGAAAGGCACATAATAACCAAGTCTAATGACTAGTAACAATATAGAGAATAATAGCTATTATTCACTGAGCATCCACCAAGAGCCAGAAAGCATGCTGAGTGCTTCTCAATTATTAATTCTCATTCTCAAAATAGTACTACAGAGTAACCATAGTTATGCTAATTTTATAGTTTAGGAAACCAAATCTCAAGGGAAGTAAAATACATTGCTTAAGTTCACAAACTATAAATGACAGAACTGAGAAGCAAAACCAGATGTAGTCAACTCAAAATCCTGTGTTTGCACATTCTACCTCATTGCCCTGCCCCCAGCCCTGTGACTCCAGCACAATAAAAGTAATAATGTGCATGAAAATTGTAAGAAAAAATATAATAAAAATGAATGTTAATTTATTCACAGATAAAACTTAGCATGAGGTATTAGAACATTAGAACTATTATTTATATATATTATATATATGATGAAACAAATGGAATATATTTTCTGGTAATACAAAGTTCTAGCATTTATATGAATCAAAAAACATTTCTATAATGTACAGAAAAATATGCTTTTGAAAAATTCTAAAATGAATCTGAAACCAAATTAACTAAAACATAGTAATGGCTAGAAGGAAACATTGTTCTTTCATAGTTTAATGTACTCATTTAAATATAAATTTCTTAATAAGAATGGTGGTATATTCATTTTCCTTAGAGGTGAAAAGATGTTATCCATATTAAGGAACAGATGACAGACCAATGAAATGATTTCAGCCAAGTTAATGGCTTTTCTAGCATTACTTAAGGGAGCACAGGTTATTCAAGGGCAGCTGTAGTGTAGAAAACCCCATGGTACACTGCACTCATGAGATTCCTGCACAACTCTCAGGCAGATCCTAAGTCTCCTTCCGAGCAGTCGTTACCCACATACCCTGAGGTCTCTGGGTTTATGAGTCACATGAGCTTTTCTTGTCTCTTCAGGAAACAATGTTTTCATGTGAAGAAAATGTTGGCACAGGAAAGGACTTGCTCTCATTGAAACTATGCAAGACCTGGGCCATGGTGGCACAGGCCTTTAATCCCAGTACTTGGGAGGCAGAGGCAGGCAAATTTCTGAGTTTGAGGCCAGCCTGGTTTACAGAGTGAGTTCCAGGATAGGATAGCCAGGGCTACACAGAGAAACCCTGTCTCAAAAAACAAAAAGAAAAAAAGAAACTATTCAAGACATTGATGCAGTGTTTAAGTAGAAGAGGACATTTCTTAACTCATTTGTGCATGTATGAAGAAACTCAGGTGCTGAAAACTCACGAATATCCCAAATCAAGCTGAGACAGTGACTCTTAAGTCTCTCACACCAGTAAAGATTAAAGATTTAGGTTCTCATGGGAGCATGCAAAGCAACTTAGAAAAGGGGAAAAGTGAGGCAAGGTGAAGAAATGAGGAAAAATGAACATTCGTGAGTGGGAGACATTTCCAAGAGAAGAAAAGGCCATCAGATGCCCCTGCCAGGGTGGGCGTAGCTGATAGGACCACGCCAAGAGTTGGAGAAACCTCTCTGGGTTATCATGGACCAAGACAATGGAGGGCTTTCACATTCTATATATAACATGCCTAAATCATGCTCTGTTCATACACTACCTACATAGTAAGAACTGATTAGAGGCGTTCTCGGTCCCTGTCTGTTTCCTGCAGTGGTTCATCAGCTGCTGACAGTGACTGTGCGCTAGCTGTTATTCAAGGCTGGTGTTGCTACACCTGGCTTTGCAGGTGTCACAATAGTTAATTCTGCTGAGTCCTCTTGGTCCTCCCAGCTTCACAGGAGTAGATATGTTTGTGCTTAGTTAATTCTTTGTCTATGGGATAGTCTGAGGACTGTCATGCTTGTCAGAATTCA
This sequence comes from Rhabdomys pumilio, assembly GCA_030674055.1. Taxonomy (NCBI): domain Eukaryota; kingdom Metazoa; phylum Chordata; class Mammalia; order Rodentia; family Muridae; genus Rhabdomys; species Rhabdomys pumilio. The sequence continues at coordinate 75,120,351 of JANHMN010000010.1, forward strand.
TGATTACTTATAATGTACTCTATTATTACTGTCTTTATAGGGAACAAGAACATATGTCCAACATATGTTTCTCAAGGATTTGTTGAGACAAGCTTGCCATCATTGGCCTCACCTCTTAGTGCTTCTGTTTATCATGACTATTTGGCTGTCTCCTACCAGACAAGGTCTTCTGCTTCTTATCCCTAGTGGTCCCAGCCCTACTGTTGAACTCCAACCATTTCTTTAACCCCACAGTCTATTCTCAGTAGCATAAGAGGTTCTTGAAGTTTCACTATTAGCTCTATTCTCTTATTGTTTATGTGGCTAGCTCCTGCCTCCATGTCCCTGGCAATGAGAATAAGTAAAGAAATATCTTGCTATAAAAATGATATGCCTGTGTAAATCTACTGATTTCCTTATGTCTCACTTCTTTTCTGCCCAGATTTCTACTCTGCTTCAGTCAGGCCTACACATTCTCTCCCTAAATCTTTATCCCAATTTCTTCTTCCCATGATCTCTTACCTTGACTTGACCATATATATGATTTTAAGGTTACTTGAATCATTCTTTTGTCAGTTTCTTTCATCTTCTAAAGAATAATTCAGCATCTTATAAACCCCAGCAGATGCACTAATGGTCTAGTTCCGGAAGCCCCTAATGTTCTTCTTCTCAGAATAACAGTCAAGAAGTGTCTTTGCCTCTACTAAGTAAACGCACTAGAGCCCAACACCTAAAGTTCGTCAAGAAGATACAACAATTTCACTAAGAAAATATTCACTGAAGTAAGGAGCTGTTATCAATTGGACCAAGTACAATTTGGATTCAACACACTGAAGGGCTTTACTAATAATGTGGCCTGATGGATTCAGCCTTTGCCAAAGGCTGTGATGTGTCACATGATGTCTTAAGAGTCATTTTCTATTTCGAGATTACTCAGTGTTCCACTTCCTTAAACAAAACAGAACAAAAGGTGTTTGTTGCTTCCCCTGCAACAAAAGTGCAGTTGACCCGGCTCCCAGGGTACAGTGTGGAACTAAGTAACATGGCTATCTACAAATCAGACAGAGTGTGCCCAGTAAAGAGAATTTTACTTTTTGTAGGTACCTTTGAGGATCAACAGGACATTATCTTAAGGCTTAAGGACATAAACACTGTTTAGAGTAGTATAGCTACTGCTTTTTTTTCTCTTTGAAAAAAGCAAGAACAAAAAAATCCTTAGCTCCATATATCAGAAGATGCTTGGAAGCTTGTAGTGTGTCTTATCATCGCAGTCTCATTAAAGTGTTATTTTTACATACCAGATACTAAATAAATACTCACTAGATGTCTTAGCAAGTAACTGTTTCCCACTAGACCATGCAGGCAAATGTGGGGCTTGAGATTAAAATAAACATGCAGAAGCCTTTCCTGTATGCAGGAGAAGCTGACAAACTCATGATGTTTCTTGCAAAAGCTATCATGGTTCCTGCCTTTTCTTTGTAATAACCAACAGTGCGGAGAACTATCAGTCAAGCTAGAAAGAAGCCTTCAGAAATCAGCAAGATCATAAGTTGAGAGTCTTATGATTTAGGATTAATTCTGTTCCTTTAGTGAATTTGAAGATAAAGAAAGTTTGTTTATTAATATATGTGGAGTTAAAGCAGTGACATATTCATGAGTGCTAGAAATTTGGCTCTCAACACCCACATGACAAGCTGGGCATTCCTACACATTCCTGTAAACCTCAATGAATACAGTCATGGAGATAGCAAGTTTCCCAGGCTTGCTGGCTTCCAGTATAGCTGAAATGGCATGAGACTTAGGCTCAGGGAGATCCCCTGACTCACAGGAATGGGAAAATAATAATAGAGGAGACCAGCCAAACCCCTTTCTTATATCTATCCATAAAATAAGCAAGTGAACCTGCACACACATGTACAAAAGCATGCCCACTTATGACACACACACACATACACACACACACACATACACACACACACACACAAAACTTGTTTATGCAATTATTTAGTAAATATATACATGGAAGATTGGTAATGTAGATGCTTTATGGGTTTACAGAATATAAAGCTATAATCTCTGATTTGTAGGGCCAATGCTGACAGGGTTAAGAAAATCTTTCCTAGTTCAAGTTAACTTTTGTGCTATTTCTCCAAAACAAACAAACCAGCCTCTCTGTTCATAGCTGTTTCGTGACAAAAATTCTTGACAAAGCCAACTAAAAGGGAAAAAAAGTTTATTTTGACTCGAGGTTTCAGAGGTGTCAGTCCATGGCTCCCTTCCTTTTAGACCAGGAAAGGGTGAAGCTGCTCATAGTTCAGTAGCCTGGAAGTAAAGATGAAGAGAAGAAGGCCAAGAAGTCCTGCTCTCCACAAACATGTTCTTGAATACCATTTCCTCCAACTAGGCCCTATCTTCTAGTCTTGCCTTCTAGTCTGTTTTTTTTTAATCATCTAGTAAGTAAATACTGAATTTAGTGGTAGACCAAACCATCAATTAACCACAGGCCTTATGATCTCTGTTTTTTTGGTAATTCCCTCGGAGACACAGCCAGATAGTTTACTAATCCCTTAGGCAACTCTCAATACAAATTGACAAGATTAAACATAGCAGCCTGAAAACTGCTTCTATAAAATCTAGGAAAAGCACGTTCCAAAACATAAAAATAACTGATCAGTCTTAAACGTACAGAGGTAGAAGATCATCGTTAGGTCACATCACTTGTTATCTGTACTTAGATGTTCCTGCTCTGGACACATTCTAAGCCACCTGCATGTTGGAGACAAGGGTAGTCTCCATTGTCAGCAAGCACTGTGATGCCTTTTGTTAGCTGAGACAAGTTCTATCCTTTGTTTCATTTCTGCAAGAATTGTATAGATCTTCATCAAACATTTTAGTTGAATATATGTTGTGTTCATGGCTGCTATCAAGGAGAAAGTAACACTTAAGCTCAAGCCCTCAGATCAGGAGGATTACAATTTAATAAGGATGTTTGACTGGAAGCCTTGCTCACCCCTTTACAAACTGGAAAACCATGTCTGCCTTCCATTCTCGTACCTTGATGTTGACAGCTGCCCAAATCCCTGCCTAAGTGCTCAGCTCTTAACCATACTTGGGCACAAACCCAGCTTATGGCTGACATGTCAGTCATCACTCTTCCCCCACAGTCTTTAAAACTCCCTTGCCCTAACCGGGATGTACGATTTCCTCAGCTCCATTTTTTGGGACTAATGAACCTACCAGACAGCAGTGCCTAGTAATCCTGCTTTTATCTATTTTTAAGCTGATTAAATCTGGCCAGTACCTGTGTCATGGAGGGAGAGAGAAAGTCTACCAGAGTATAATCTTTACAGCTGGACTTGATCATTTTCAGATTGACTGTTCATTTCTTCAATTACTGGGCTAAAGGCTTATTCCAGAGCAATGGGGAATTCTACAAAGGCACAGGTTTTGTGATGCTACTTACAAGAGGTGTAGGCTTGAGATTAGGAGGGGAGTGTTGCCAGTAATTTTAAAAGCATGCTTGCTCTTTCTTGAAAGCTCTGCCAGAGGTCTCCCAACCTCTTGTGGCTACCTCCACCAAGTCACCAATGTCCACTGTGTCCTTTCTCTTGCCTACCTTAGTCACCCCAGATGGAAAATGCCAGAAATCCTTAATATTTTAAAACTAGCCAGATAACTCAATAGCTAGGCAAAGAATATCTTGCCCCATCCTCCTTAGCCTCTACTGCTGGCAGAGGCTACAAACTGTCATGAAGCCTACAATGTCTGTGACTCCCTCTGCTCCACCACCTGCTCTGGCTTCTCACTCTTGTCTCCCTCTCTTCCTCCTGGGACCCAGAAATCCCACCTTTTTCCCTTCATGCAAAGATTGGCTTCTACCTCATTTATTGACACAATCAAGATCTAATTAGGGAATCAATACCTCCCCCTACAGGGGACTGTTTTGCTCACAATGCAACATCTTGCCTAAAATCCAATGTTATTTGCATGTACATTCCTACTTCCTTAGTCACTCAATGGGAAAGTAAAGAACACTAAGGATTTGGGAAGTTGGTGATTTAAGGCTTTGTGGAAGTTTTTTTTTCTGAATATGAAGAATTGGTTAAATTTAATTTACTCATTTTTTTCTAATATAAAGCTCATCCATTACTTCTCACTTCATGTATTTGTTTAAAATGTAAAGGTATTCTTCATGCTCAAACACTGACAATAGTGCATATTAGTTTACATATCTATACTTATATATATCATTTCTTTCTCTCTCCAGATAGATAGATAGATAGATAGATAGATAGATAGATAGATAGAAATAGGTAGAGATAAAGATAGAGATAGAGACAGATTCATATATACATGAGAAGATCTAATTTCTTTATTTTGCTTTTTAAGCTTGGACCTATTTTCTTATTACAGAAAAGTGAACATAATTAACATATACAACTTGCTGAGTGTGAAAATTAATATCTACCCAAGAATCCAAGTTTACCTATTCTAGAAAAAAAAAGCAATATTTTGTATTTTATGAGATAAAAACATTTAACATAATATACATTTTATTATCAATTCATTTTATTTATTGTCTGACAGTTTTATACATGTATATAATATTCTGATCATGTACATCCCCCATCATATCTCTTACCCCTTCCAACTACCACGAAATTCCTCCTTCTTACCCACCATTTTTCCTCTTATTTCCAGTTCTCTTGTATTTGTGTAAACCACTCAGTTTACTTAGGCTTACTTTCATTAGTGTGTTTTGAGGGTCATTTAGTTGAGCACAATTAACCAACTGCTACACCATTGAAGATATCACTTCCTGAAGATATCACTTGATTTTTTTCTCTGTATCTGGTAGTCATTACATGCCACTGGGGCTTGATGGAGGAGTGGGGCCTGTCAAGCCCATTCTGTGTTCGTTGTACTATGATTAACCTTATCTGCACGTTTCCCTGCCCACTGGCTCTGACATTCTTTCTGCTCCTTTTCTAAAATGTATCTTATGTCTCAGATGGTTTGATATAAATGTACTGTATTGGGCTGACCACTTAATAGGCATTTCTTCTTAGTACTTTGACCAGTTATGGATTTCTGCATCTACCCAATACAAATAGAAGCTTCTCTGAGCAAGGCTGAGAGCAGAAGTCATCTGTGGATATAAATGTAAGTATTTAGAATACAGTGTGACAACTGTAAAATGGGTACATTTTAGCAAAATGACTATAATAGATTCTCAGTTTTTGAGTATGTGATACTACAGTAATTAAGCTATACAGTGGGTCTCCAGAACTCATTTTTTGCAAGTAAACTTTGTTTCTTTTGATTAATACATATTTGCTCACCCATCTCCACATTTTTATTATAAAATACCCTATTCAAACTCCTGTTTGTTATTTAGTGAGAAAAGGGAGTTGGGACAAAAACAAGAACAACATTTGCAAGCTTAGATTATGTATGTGCTAAGGATTGTTTGGTTGAAATAATTATTGATTCTTCTTAAACGTCTTGCAGAGAAGCAGAGAAACCTGTTAATCATGCAGAGCGAAATTTATCATAGATGCTTCAAACAGGGAGAACCTCACATTGGATAAGTCTTCATAGGACCACAAACTAAGCCAGCACTCTCTCTGAGGGTATTTATAAAGTTCCAAAGTCCATATGCAAGTAGTTTAAGATACGTCTGTCAACATGGGGAGATTGCTGATATTAGGAAAAAAAATATTTCCCGGTAGTTTCAGAAAGGTAGAAAGACAGATCTAATGTCCTTGTAAAAAAGCAATCATCTGATGCCCACATAGCCTGCACAATGCAGAAAGTACTGTCTAATGAAAGAACCATCTCTGCAGATACCCAAATGAGATATCTGATTTAGATAAATCTTCAACAATGTAGTGTTACAAACAACAAAGTCATTTATTGTTATGTAGTTTTATCTTTAGAGTCTTATAAAGTTAAATACATCATATCAAAAAACTTAACTACATGAGAGACAAAACGTGAAAAAATATTTCTTGTTGTAGAAGTGTGAGCAGGTATAGGTAGAAGAGAAAAAAAATAAACAATGAAATCCATTCTACACAGACTGATCTTGAGAGACTTTGGGGCAACCAAGTACAGGACATAAGTTAGTGATAGTGTCAGTGTTAGGGGAAGGGATTTGCAACAAGGCATACATGGAAATATCATTCATTTTTAACAAGTATTTCATTTTATACTCAATCTCGGCTACAAAATGTGATGAATAAAAAACAAGTAAGATTGAGCCCTAGATAAACTCAGATTTAAAAGGCACGCAGAAAAGAATCTAGCCAAAGAGATTGCCCAAATCAAGCATCACAAAAACCAAGAGAATAACAACGGGAAGAGTGAAGGGGTGGAGTACGAGGAGACTTAGACTACAAACAAACAGCTACTTGATGAGTGAAGTGTTAATATTCTTATCATTAATGATTTTAGTGTGGTGAAGACAGTGATGAAAGACTGTCTTCCTGCTCTGTTCCTCAAGCTTCAACTCCTGCTGTATTAGAACAGTGTTAGGATGATGTCATAGTGTTTTCCCTTCTTTCAGTAATTTCTACCACTAACTCCCTGTCCATTTCTACATGTCCACTTACAATATTTTAATATAATGAGAATTTTTTTATTCCTTTATCTCACTGAAATTTTCTTGTGTTTCATGACACTAAATGGGAAGTAGGCTCTACCCCTTATTTTAGAGACTGGGCATATAAAACAATCTTTCATTGGATTTATGACTCCCACATCACTGAAATCTGCATTTTAACATGCAAAGGACTGAATACAGAATCATTGCTCCTTGAACATGTGTAGGAAAAGTCATGCTGTTCTTCATCTACTACAGCTAAATTTAAATAGAAAACCTCACATATCTCTGGCACTTTTGTATAATATTCATGCTAATCTCATTAGAGTAAAGGAAACAACCTCTTAAGCATAATATACATATAGACATATAAGAATGGCATTTGCTTATAAATGCATATGTAAAGATTTTTTTACTTTACTAAATAATCACTTTGATTGGGACATGCTGACAGATTTAGGAGAAAAGTGCAATAATACACTAAACATTTTTAAAATATGTCATGTACAGATATTTATGACAATTCTATTTATAATTGCTGAAAATTATGATGAAAGCTAACATCCATCAGTAGGGGTGTAGATGGACTGATATGTAGTGATAAGATGCAATCCTGCTCAAAACAGAGACAGGCATAAGCTATCAATGCATGTAAAATATGAATTGTTCCAAAAATAATTTCAAGGGAAAAAGGTAGACAGAGAAATGATATACTTTTCTGACTCTATTTTATAACATCCTAGAAAATGAAAACTAATGTGTAGTGACCAAGAGCAGATTGGTTTTCATAGGAATGGGCTTCCTGAGTGGTAACTGACTTGGACAATGGTACAAGTAAAATATAGCCAGAGGGTGAAGAAAGCATGGCTGTTACTGACAGACTTGATATCTAGATTTGAATGATGGTGTCACTATTTTGTGCCAATGCATTATACTGTGTTCATTAAGTATAAAGTTTACCTATGCTTTACTTATGTAAGTTGTAATTTGGTATTCTATTATAAATATAAAGTAGTATGATTTTCCCAGAAAGAAATGATACCAAAAGCTCTACGGACCTTATCCCTGAAGACATTATGCTTTTATTCTAAACTATTTCATTCTAATATTCCTGTCCCTGCAATCAGATGTGGTTGCTTTAGAAAAAAACATCTGTATACAGCTTAAAATTTTAAGCATAAGAACATCTCTGAAAGCTTTGAATAAAACCTTACTCCATAAATTCATAACAAAACACAACAGGAAAATCAGATCCCACCCTTTTTGATTCATCTGCTCTTAATGCTGAGTCGCAATTGTGGTTGGGCAATGTGGCAGGTGACTAAACAGAGTGACTAACAACAAGGCAAACTGCTGCAACTTGAAGCTTAGCACTGCCTGTACCAGGTATGTGGGATGGAGAAAGTGGCCCTTGGACAGGTGACAGCAGTGACTTTTGCTGTGATAATGAAATAAATGAAAAAAAAAAAAAAAGAAAGAAACCATGCTTAGCCCCACAATGGTAGATAGTAAGCATTTTATCAGCATTTGTTAAATAAGGAATATATTGCAAGGAGATCTATTCTAATCAAAGGAATGTTGACATGAGTAACAAAGGGAAGTCTACTCAGAAATGTTGACATAAACAAAGAAGTCTGTAAAAACAACAGAGATAGTTGCAAGTCTCTATAATATGAAAGCAGTTGATTACCTCTGAATCTTTTGATTTTTGGAGAAGATCTAGATTTAACTTGTGGGAAAAAAAGAAATGTAGGAGTCTCTGAGAACAAGTATGTGAAGATTTGGACTTACATAAGAGGACCTAGCAAAAGCTGCTCATTAAACAATGACTAGAGATTCTTTTTCCTCTGTGATGGTACTAGCCAGTCAGGCAAGCTCATACAACCTAGATCAGAAAACACAATGGAATCTTTCTCAAAAAACAAAAAGTGGTGGCAACTTAAATGTAAGCCATTTAGGCCCATCTAATGATAGTGAATTGTCTAGTAAATGTTTTTTCTCACAAGTGATAGCCATGAAAGAGAATCTGTTGTCCATACAGAATATCAAAAGTTGGTAAGTTTGCATGCCAACTTGGTTGGAATCTGGTAAGCATTATTTTAGGTATGTATGGGAAGGTGATCCTGAAGGTGAGTAGGTAAGTTGGTGAACTAAGTGACAGAGATTTATCTTAATGTTTGTAGACACTAATGGATGGACTGGAGTTCACATAAAACACAAAGTAAGGAAAGGTCTCAGAGCTAAGACAGCCTTTTTGGAATATCAGAACTCTGTATTCTCCAAGCTGTGGACTCTGGAACTTGGACCAACAGATTCACAGGTTTTGAGGACTTTCATCCTGGATAGAGATCATTAGCTTCCTTAATTTTGAAATTTTAAGATTTTACTTGATCTATGGTAGCAGTTTCATTTGTCTCTAGGTAGCAGGCAGCCTACTGTAGACTAGCTAGCCTTCATAATCATGTGAAACAAGACTCAGTTAATAAAGTATTTGTTTGTCTACCCACTCATCATTTTATCTTCCCTTCTTACAGGATGTTTTCTCTTTGAGAAAAATAGAGCTTCAAGCAACTTTCCAGTGTCTATGTCTCTCTTAAATAGGAACAGATATTCAAATATTGTCAGTCATTTGGGAAAACTTGCATGGTAAAGGAGAGACCAAATAGATAGCTAAAAAGAAACATCAGAACAAATAACCTTTCAAAGTATCACACTCTTTTAATGGGAGCAGAATGCTCGTGCAATAGGAATAATCAGATGGGAGGGAACAGTGGGCTATTTGAATTTAAAATTTTAATTTCTGCCTTAGGCCAGGTACCTGGACAAATAGCCTGATGGGAGATTCTTGTTCAAGCTGTAGATTGACAGAGGTTATTTGGGACAGTTATTTGAGCACAGGATAAGGCATGGTAAAAAACCTCTGGAAGCCTCTGAGGATGGAGGCATCTTTCCATCTGGTTCCACTGATGAAGATGTGATAGTGTACATCACACCATTGGCTCAAGCTCCCTTTAAGATAAGAGTTTAGCCATTTAACACCAGATAGTCACCCTCTTAGTTCTCAACTCCACTTTGTAGGCAGGAAGGACAGAAAAAGCTAAAGGGGTTTGCAACCCCATAAGAAGAACAACAATATCATCCAACAGACACCCCAGAGCTCCCAGGGACTAAACCACCAAAAAAAGAGTACACATGGAGCGACCCATGACTCCAGCCTCATATGTAGCAAAGGATGGCCTTGTTGAGCATTATTGGGAGAAGAGGCCCTTGGTCCAGTGAAGACTTGATGCCCCAGTGTAGGAGAATGCCAGGGCAACAAGGCTAGAGTGGGTGGGTGGGTGGGGGAGCACTCTCATACAACTCATAGAAGCGGGGGGGGGGGGGGGGGGGGGATAAGGGGTTTCTGGAGGAAAAACCGGGAAAGGAGATAACATTTAAAATGTAAATGAATAAAATATCCCAGAGAGAGAGAGAGAGAGAGAGAGAGAGAGAGAGAGAGAGAGAGAGAGAGAGAGAGACTGTGCTTGAACAGACCAGTCCTCTGGAGAAGGGAATAACTGTTATATGCTATATTTACGTTCCTATACCAGCAGTGGGTGGCAGTACTGGCTGCTTACAAACATATTACCCGCATGCTACCTTCTCATGCATTTTCTCCATTCAATTTTGTCCTCTACTAACAGGTCTTAATAGTCAAATTTTTCTCTTGCTGAAAGGAAAGCACTATACAAGTAATGAGATTTTGAAATACTGTGAGTTATTTTGGCAAATTTAGCTGTTGAAACTTTAAATAAATAATAGCAAGAATTGCTTGCACAAAACCTCAGAGTCCTGTGATAAATATCTGCCAACTCGTTTGCTGACACCTGGCGTCTGTCTCCTTCTCCTTCTATTTTTAGGGCTTACATAACCGAGGAACTTTCCTTTAAACTTTCTTCTGCTTTCATTGTATTAATAGTTATTCTATAAAAATGATGAGAGGGGAATTATCAAAGAAATAATACAAGAAAAATATTTCCAGCCAGGAAAGACACACACACACACACACACACACACACACACACACACACACATATTTATATATATATATATATATATATATATATATATATATATATATATATATACTCTCCAGACTGAAAGTGCCCACTGAGTCCAGAGCAAAATGAATAAGTGGCACAGAAGGGGACAACATGAAGTCTTAGAACATCATGGAAGAGACAGGATCTAAGTTTTTAGGTAGAAACCCAGGGCCTTTTTTGTAAGCCTTTTGACATTATTTGACCAAAATCAGAATTCATAGAATCTATAACTCAATATAGAGTTTTCTGAGAAATCTTACATTCCATAAAATTAATCACTAAAATTAGTAGTGCCAATAAAGAAAAAAGAGCTCTGGGAATGACTACCTAAAACCTAAGAATATTTCAGTTTTCCTTCCTTTGTTATATAATTTGTTAATCAAAGTACTAAAATCCCAATAGCATTTATAAGATAATCAACACAGATTTTTTTCAAAGCTATTGTGGGAAAATAGTAAGGGATGTAATTAACAGCAGGTCCAACTAGGAACAAAAATCCAGCATGTCCATTTTGATAGTGTGCTATACCAAGTCATGAAAGAGGTGTGTGGTGTTTCTCACAAGGTCACAGAACTTAAATGGAAACTGACTCCTACACACTTAAGTCATATTCTTCAGACTGGTGAGAACTTGATATCAAAAAGCCTATGAGCTTTTCCTGTGATTGACATCACACACTCATGCATGTGTACGAACACACACACACACACACACACACACACACACACACACACACACATACTTCTAGGTAGGGAATTCTAATCCTACTCTCCTTGTTTTTCTAAAGCTAATTGTTTTAAGCAGGAAATTTCACATAGCTTATGACATGCTAGTATTGGAGAGGACAAAAGGTGCAAAAGGCAGATTTGGGTCTAAGATTGGTTATTAACTCATTCTGTATTTCTTCTCCAGAGAGTTGTTATCATCAAAAGTGTTTTTGCTGCCTGCTCACCCCAGATGTTTTTAATTAGTTTGGGTTTTGAGACAAGGTTATATAGTCTTCTTATATAGCTGAGGCTGACCCCAATCTTGAGAGCCTCCTGCTTCACCCTCCAGTTGTTGGGGGTTACAGATGTGAGCTACCAGGCCTGGCTCAGATATTTTCCAGAAATATTAGAGGATGTGGGAGCAGATGAGTAGGGTAATAGGAGTGACATCTTCTGGATCAATGTGAGAGCTCATACAAGCTTAGGAGGGTAGAGTGTCAGCGCAGCAAAGATCACAAGACTACCCTGGAGTCCAGAAACTCTGGTCACACTGTTTTTACATATCTCTGATCCTGAAAACGTTTCTTAATGGGAACTTCTGTAGGAATTGTGTGATATTTGAATTTCTCTGGAAATCTTCAGGCATAATCTAAACTATGATGTTTCTAAGCTATTTAGAAGTGATCTCTGTTTTAGAAAAAATGTAAAGTAAAATATCATCCCTTTTAACACAGAATTCTCATGAAAACAAACAAACAAAAACCTACAAGGTCTGAAAGATATACTTGCAAGGCAGCTGGGATGCAGTGCCCCAGGGTCTTCTGCACCCATGAGTGTTACTCTTGGTAGACTTGGTAAAAGCAGAATTACCATGGAAACAAATCTCAGGTAGATCTGTCAGGGACACTTTAGATCAGGTTAACTGAGGTGAGAAGACTCACCTCCATTCCTAAACGTGAACAAAGGAGAAGAAATGGATCAATGCATTGGTGCTAATTATCTTATCATGGCCATAGGCTCACTGTCATGGTCACCTCCTGCTTTTGTCATAACTTCCCTGACACAGTAGAAGGTACAACCTGGAACTATAAGCGGAGATAAGATTTTCCTTCCTAGCTTATCTTTGTCGGGTATTTTTTTTTTTGCAGCAATGAGACAAATAGCACCTACTATATCTATTTTACTGTTAAAAAACACTAGATATGCCCAAAATATTGAATCAATTTCTCTTTTTCCATGATGACAACATGAACTCTATCCATTCTTGTGTTATACATCATCTTTGCTCTCTCTCATCTTCTCATATGAAATATGTTTCAGTCAGACTTTTCACTAACACAGTATGGAAAACAAAGTATAAGTTTGAAAAAGACAGGAAATGGCAGTTCTTCAACATTCATTTGATCAAAAGTACAAACACAAACTGTAGCTATGCCCTGTAACACACTAACCCAGGAAAAAACTAAGATAACTTCTCCAGCAGATAAGGTTTCTAACCTCTAACTTTGCCATAGGCAATGATGATTTGATTTGATTTTCATCCCTTCTCCTGGGAAAGAAACAGAACCTAAAGATAGATGAATGGATAGATAGATAGACAGACAGACAGACAGACAGACAGATAGAGCTATAGATATATATAGATATAAGGATCCAAAGTCTTAAGATATATCTATCTTTTTCTAAGCCTGATAATTTTATTATTTCATAAAATAAAATGTTAACTCATGTATATTCCATTATGTGTTTTGTTTGTTTTATATTTTGACAATATTGAGTTTTCTGCACTACATATGTGCTTAAGATTTTAATATAACAATGCCAATGTGTGTGTGTGTGTGTATCTGTGTGTCTGTGTGTGTTATTGTCTGTTTATGAAAGTATATGTGTGCATGTATGTATATGTGTACACATGTGTGTGTGAGGAAGAGAGTTTGAGTATGTATATGTATTTGAAAGTATGTGTGTGTGTAGATGCACATGTGAATGCATGCATCCATGCAAACACATGTATGTGAATGTGTGTGAGAAAGTTTCTTTGAGTGTGCTTATCTACTTGACAGAAAATATATGTTTGTGTGTGTGAGAGAGACAGAGAGATAGAGTGACAGTCTCTCTCTCTCTCTGTGTGTGTGTGTGTGTGTGTGTGTGTGTGTGTGTGTGTGTGTTAACACTTAACTAATAGTGATTATCTAAAAGTAAGTCTATTGAAGCTTTTCTATAACTAATCTTAGCTTTTTTAACAACTACCACATGCTGGGTTCAGTGACAGCTTTCCCTGATATTTAATGACAATTTCTTTTAATTTAACATTTTAATGAAAAATAATGTAGGATTTAAAATTGAGGAATGAGTACATTGGCACCATAATTGGCTTCAAACCTACCAATTAAACATTATATAAATTAAAGTTTTATGTGTTTTTAATTGTACCTTCAATAAGTGAAGAGTACAGATTGTCTGTTAAATATACAATGAATTATTTAACCACTAGATTTAGCTCTGAATTTTCATAGATTTTAATTACCTGCAGAAACAGCAGAGAGATAAAAATGGAAGAGTGTGAATCAAATATGGCCAATAAGATCTTTTGTCTTTGCTTTTCTTCTGGAGGAGAAAACATCTAATCACATGACAATCCTTGTATAATTTCAAAGTAATTTCAGTTGTAATTAGTACTGATCCCAGTATAGATATTAGCAAGCCTCCATGAAGCATAACTAAAGGTTTAAGTTCAAGAATGTAGGCTGAGGTGCAGAAACAGGGTGTATTTGTCTATCATTTCAAAATATTTTCATAGAATATGTCTAAATCTGACTGAAACCAAGGAAGTAGGTTGCCTAGGTTTAATGTTCCTATATAAAAATTTCTAGATTCCATGCCAGTCCTTATGGTAGTATACTTAGTAAAAAATTATGACAAGAAAAGACCTCACTGCCTCCCAAGGCCTGTGAATAACAAAGACATTCATAATCGATCATCTCTCTGACCTGTATTTCACTTACTGAACAACTCATATGTGAGGTACCAGGTAAGGTACTGCCCCTGCATGGAGATATTAAGCTACCTGAAGATGGAGACCACTGGGCCAGTCCTATATTCACCAAATCTTACCTCGTCTTCTACTTCACATAATGGGCATCATCCCTGAGATCAGTAGGCCCTCCAGAAGAAAAACAGAAGGAGAATCTTGTTCTTCTAAGTTAAATCAAATACCTTTACCTTAAATCCTAGGTATTATTTTGTGGCATAATTTTCATTTCTCTTTGCTTTGAAAATAAACCTCGTAATTCTTTAGGAAAGACTGGCAGCTGCAGATTTATTATAAAGCCACAGTGAATATACATCCATTGTCATTAAACCATACTGTGAAATGATTAAGTGATGAATCCTGAAAGAAAGGGGGAAAACATTGGGTGAAAGGGAGTTACATTGATATGTGGTTAGCTGATCTCAAATTGTTATACTAGGTAATAAGAATGCAACAGTGTCCTTGAAAATCTCAATTCGATGTATCTCCTGCTCGCTACATTCATTATATCGGCTGGGAACATCGCCTTAATGACACTGGAAAGGCCCCATCCTCTGTAGACTCTATACTGTGTCTGTGGGATCATCCATACCATGCCAGAGAAGACAAAGCTTTCGGAAATCAAGCAAGATGTCAACTGGGCCTGGTGCTAATGAGGCGAATAGAAACATAAGCAGAGGCCCAACTTGCCCAATAATTTCTCACTTTTCTATATACATTACAGGGTTTGAATCGTTGGTTAGAAATGGAATACAAAATCAAAGGCAGCTGGTGAAAAGAATATCAGGCCATTTTAAATGAGGTTTGTGGACCCCTGGATCAGAGAACTCCTCACAGACTGTGAACCCATAAGTACTTTGTGATCTCTTTTATTGCAATGGTTTATTCCATCATCACCTTTGGATCCTTTCTGCCCTGATGTTTGTTTTGTCTGAATGAGTTGACCTTCATGCTGTAGCTTTTCCTCTCCCATTAGCCTCCTCAAACTGGCTCATTTTCCTTTTATGCTCAGATCAAACTCAATACTAACCATTTCTGCTATTTAAAAATGATCACCTATCCATTATTCTTGTGTCATTCTGTCTCCCTTCCCCCTTAGTATTGAAGAGAGTTTTGGAAGACCATTCATCCTTTGGAAGAAGTCCACTTCTGTACCTGCCTTACTTAGATTTATCATCACTCTCTATAAGTTTTTTTCTCTGCCCACTCCTCCCTATCTTAGTGTCCCTTTATCTCCAAACCAAAGGTAAGAAAACTAGAGCCATTCAGCAAGTCTTACCATTAACAAAATCTTACACTTCATATACATACATGGCCATACACATGTGTTTATGTTTATTTGGTCCCATCCATTTTACTGAAGAATTGAGTACTTTCACAGAAATAATATTATATTCTTTAACAAAAAATATATTTCTGCTTAATATTTGTGGATTTTAAATTTTGGGTCTCCTGGTGGAGGCCTGATATCACAGTTACTCAAGAGACCAAGGAAGAAGAACTATAAACTCAAGACCAGTCTAGACTACAAAGTGAGTTCATGAGCAACTGGAACAATTTATTCAGAACCTATCTCAAATTAAAGAAAGAGGCATAGAAAGTGTAACTTAGTGGAGTGGTGTAAGACCCTAAGTTCTGTCCTAATAACTCAAAAGAAAATAAAAAAAAAAAACAAAAGAACAACCTCAAAGTAAATAAATAAACAAAACAAACAAATAAAAAATTTAGCTATTTGACTTTGCCATTGTACTGTGTGTATTATTCTTTCTCAAACATCACAAAGTAGGCACACTCAGCCAAGAACAACCAAACTGCAATTTATTTCATTTAACTTTGTGGAAATTAAGTCTGGACTCTTATGATTCTTAACTAACTTAGAGCCCATACTGTTTTCCAAATGTCATACTGTCTTACTCAATGTTCTATTGATGTGAAGAGATACCATGACCACAGCAACTCTTATAGAAATATTTAACTGGTGCTTGCTTACAATTTCAGAGGGTATTTTCCCCATTATTATCATGATAGACTGTGCCCTTCCCCCAGGCCTGAGCAGTTCTGTGAGTCTTTTACCACAATAGACCAAACAATAGAACCTAAGAAGGACCTAAGAGGAGGCATTGCCTTGCCAGCCTTGGCGTCCTGCTGTCTGCTACCAAGCTAAGAAGAATGGACTGCCTGCTGAGCTAGCCTTGACACCTTCTGGACTGCTCTCTCCTTACCCAGCTCCTGGGCTGAACTGAGAAGAGACTCTGGAAGGTGAGGCTTACCTTTTATATGTGAAAGCAAAATTATTAAACCTTGAACCTTGATCAGAATACTTTGTCTTGACCCCACGTTTCTCTCGCCCTCCATTCCCATTCATTCCCAGGCTTCCTCTCAGGAGAACGGAATACCCTTAGCTGCAGGCGGCTACAATAGGGAATACGGGATCACACAGAGAGACGTGGTGCTCAATACATAAATAAAAGTTCTACATCGAGATCTGTAGATAGCAGGGAGAAAGAGCCTTGTTTGTGCTTTTGAAACCCCAATGTGTACCCTCAGTGACACACTTCCTCCAATAAGACCACACCTACCACAACAAGACTATACCTCCAAATTCTTCTCAAATAACTCCTCTCCCTGATTAGCATTCTAATATCTGAGCCTATGAGAGTCATTTTTACCCAAACCAATACAAATTCTGTATCTGTCTTTACCCCACCTTAAAGTCAAAGACCACACTCTACTCATGTATACCAGCTCAGGCATACCCATTATCACTAAGTTTTTATGATACTCATGTGACTTCCCACATTCTGAGGTACCCCATTCTCCCATTTCACTGGCTAACTCGCCTTTGCCTCCTTTCTCTCTGCTTCCTTTAGCTTTTTCCTCTATTTACAATTTGAGATTCAAGTGAACAGTTTTAAATTGCTTATGGTATAATATTTTTCACTCTAAATATTGGGACTTTTTTTTTTCAGGAGGACACAGATTGATACTTAACCTTAGATGGACACTGGATAATTAAAAACTGAGAGAAAATGTACTTCTTACCCTATTCTTTCCTATTCTACATGTTATGTTCTGACATGAAACATTCTAATTGGTCACTGTCTCTATTACACACATCAAAATACTTTTGATAAGAGAATGTAGCCTGTGAGCCTATACAATGTTCTATTTGAAATAGTTTATAAAACGTAAACATTGCATATGTCCACTTAAAATTTGTATTCCCAGATTCTTTTGGAAAACTAGAAATTCTACATGTGGAAGATGTAGGTTAGTGTAGCTTAAAAGCAAATGACTTTTAAAGTTTGATCTCTGAAAATAAAACTTTAAAAAATGCCACACATGTGCTTATAATCCAGTACCAGGAAGGTGGAAATGACAGAATCTGTGGTGTTCATTGGTCAGCCATTCAGGCTTAATTCGTGAGATCCAAGACAAAGAAAGACTATGTCTTAAAGAAATAGACTGTATTTCTGAGTATGATACTATTGTGGTCTTCTGGCCTCCATATGAACACATGTACTACTACCTACACACATATATGAACCAATACAGATAATTTATGTTAAAAAAAATCAAAAGTTCCATCACCTCCAAATTTTTACCTCCAATAATCTGGATATCATTTGCACCTTCCTTGATAAAATGTCATATGCTTTCTCATTTCCAGATCACCACATCTTTGAATACTTCCATGGCCTGTCCTGGAGCAATGCAGTAATTTGTACTGTCTACTCATTCCCAATAAGCATTTAGTTTTGGATTCTTGATTTAAATCTATAAGAAAACAAGGTATAAACATTTGGATATAGTTATACTACATGAATGATTATCAATGAACGTTTAATATGAGCTGGAATGACAAATACATGGGTTAATATCCAAGACAGTTCACTCAAGAACCAATATTGTTAAAATCATGAGCAATACAGTGTAGTCTCTGTGATGCATCATATCATAGCACATCATATCCTACCATACTATATAGTCTTATCTCGTGAAAATAATTCTTTCAGATCCTTCGCTTATCTTCCAAATAGTTCTTCTGGACAACTTTTCATAAAATGACAATGACTGCTAAGATGCCACAAGTTCTCCAATATTACCTACCCCAAGGCAACAAGGAATGGAAACTGCAGGACTAAGGCAAGCATGTCCTTCATGTGGATATAGCATAGGCATTCCCAATGAAACAGCACTCCTCAAATATTTAATTGTCAACTCACCAGTTCATTCTTCTTTTGCCCCCTTCTCTACCTTCCTTTTGTTCTATTGTCCTGAAGACCTGATTTGTAAGTGCCTTCTTTCTCAGCAGTACAATGCATTTCCTTATGTATTCCTGACTCAAGAACATTTGACTGAAACATTTTCTCCAGAAGGGAAAAGATGTAGTTGTTCCTACTGCTTCTCTCATAAAAGTCGATAGATAGTAGCCAAGGGGAGCCTGCTGAATGACTTTTTGTGCTATGTACACTGAACAACTTAGTTCACTAAGCAACTTGGCCTCTCAGCTTGTTTTAATCAGAACACAATCATACACCTTTTTTAAAAAAAATATTTGATGTTCTTTGTACAGTTAAAATATAA
Organism: Rhabdomys pumilio; assembly: GCA_030674055.1. Classification (NCBI taxonomy): domain Eukaryota; kingdom Metazoa; phylum Chordata; class Mammalia; order Rodentia; family Muridae; genus Rhabdomys; species Rhabdomys pumilio. The sequence continues at coordinate 75,139,341 of JANHMN010000010.1, forward strand.
TGAAACCAAACAAAAACTCTTGGAAAAGAAAACATTTTTTTATATGTCTTAATAACTCTGCTCTTCATCTGCCATTCCAATCGAAAATCTTATATTGTTCATGACTTTGTGGTAGCTAAGGAAATTCTTGCAATACTTCATTACATGTTTACATTAAAAATATTCTTGGTATGGGAGTTGCTAAAGATAGTTTCTTGAAAGAGACTTCTGATGGTGTTTGGAATTTAAAGAAATAAGTTTCTCACAGTTGAGCTCTGGTGTGCCATATGAGAGGGATCTGAATTGGTTAATTATTAATGAACAACAGAAAGGACAGAACTAGATCCTTGATACTGAGCCCCAGTAAAAAGAAACTTGAGGAAAAAAATCAAACCATCTTGCTTAGAAATAGCCCTGTGTGGAAAAGTCTAAGCAGAGCTCTCACTATACATAGAAGAGACCTCAAGTGCTGCCTTCTGGGTCCTCATGTGCTGTCTTCCAGGGCCATGGTTCACTTGTGAAGTGCTGTCTTCCTGGGCCCTAGTTTATTTGTGAAGTGCTGGCTTCCAGGGCCCTGGTCCACTTGTCAGGTGCTGGCTTCCTGGGCCCTGGTCCACTTGTCAGGTGCTGGCTTCCTGGGCCCTGGTCCACTTGT
>JANHMN010000010.1:75139984-75150036 GCA_030674055.1 Rhabdomys pumilio
CTGGTCCACTTGTCAGGTGCTGGCTTCCTGGGCCCTGGTCCACTTGTGAGGTAAGGTGCTAGCTTCCTGGGCCCTGGTCAACTTGTGAGAATTTTCAGGTTGAGTATTGCTGTACTTTCACAAAGTCAATACAATCAACCATGTTTTCTAAAATGTAAAAAGCTATAATTAAAAAAATGGAGGTTATAAAAGAAGATTCTTCACATTTCAGAATAAATGTTTGGTTTGAATGACTTTTTCACAGGTCTCTTGCAAGGAATATATTAATCTATTACAATTTCACATTTATTGCAGTGAGTTATAATTTTGCAAACCTACAAATGTTTCTCTTTAAAACGTTCTGAAGTGCAACTTAGAAATGCACATTTATTATAAATCTGTCAACATATATGCAACACACATAAACACTAGTGGCATCTAAGAGCATACATTCGCACATGGGCATTTAACCATGTGTACATTCCCACCCTGAAGCTTCCCTTCAGGTTTTAATTAAAGTGCCAATTCCAAAGATTGATGATTTCTAGGAGTATATACTGAAACAAGTAAATAAAAAGGTTGGTGGCGTTTTTGACAGCTGATACGATGACAGGAGTGCATTACCCAAGTTTCACAAGAATAAATCATTCTCATTCTGTTCTTACCATTGACCTTTCTTTTCTTCTTTCTCCTTTCTCTGCTCTGGGTGGAACTACTACTTAGATAAAGATCAGATACTAAAGCAGAATCTCCTCAAACTCTTCTCTACAATCACACATTAAAGCGGGAAAATCAAAAGCTACTGATCATATTATATGCACAATGAACTGGAAGAAAAGCTTAGTTTTCTTTCCCTGGACTTATATTTACCATGAGAGCATCCAGGCTCAGAAGTGTGCTGAGCTGGTGATAAAGGCCTTCATCCAGAGAGAAGACAAATAGGAAGCTTCTTTATCAAAAACATCCGATTTTTATGTTTCATTCTCCTTCTTATCCTCACGGCATAACAGAATGTGGCTGCTGTAACTGGACAAGACTTTTCTTAACATCCTTGATCTCTCCAAGGGAAGATTTATCCTTTGATAAAACTGATCATCATTTAGCCAGCTTCCTTTTCTGAACAGATCTCTCCAGCTACAATAAATGCACCTGTAAAGAGAAAATTAAGTGACTTCATGTATTGTGGAGTTTGGATCTCCTAAATGTAGAACCTAGACTTCGCAGGTCATTTGGATGAGATGAGAAAAGACTTCATGCTCTGGCTTGCACTGATACCAATCATATCTCAACTCTGTAACTATTTCTTCATTACCTTTCTGCTCCCTCTCTGCACTTTGAATACATGGAGGTCCTCTCATCTACTTTCCATTGATGGTAATGCAACTATATCAACAACTGTAAAAAGCAATTGTTTTGTGTTCCATTTTTTAATCATTTTGTTCGTTAGGAAACATAGACAACATATAAGAATTTCAGGGAAGTATTCAGGGTGTCATCAGTCGCAATTACTAATATATAACTGAGTCCACATAACTAGTCTAATGAATCTCACATTTTAAACATTGTGTTTCACACTACTTAGAACATACACATTTATTGAATGGAAATGTCTTCAGTCATTCCCATCTTGCTTGTGTAACCCATTACAATTTCCTGCCATCTACTGAAAGGTGAATAATCTATTCTTATTCTTGTACGCACAGGGCAAATTATGTTTTCATCTTTTCTCAAGTAAACTTTTCTGTCCGCAAATTGAGAATTATTAAGCAGAACTTAACTGGAATTCCTTTCAATCAATGGTCTTTATAGTATTCCAGTGAATGTACACCAGTGCTAGGCAAACCCTTTCCATATACCTCTTTTGTTTTTATTTTTTTATTTTTCAATAAAATGTTGAGAGAAGTTTTTTATAAGTCCTCAAATATTCAGTCAAAAATATAGGTGTTTTGGACAGGAAATTTTGGTTTTACTTTTGTCAAATCTGGGATATTAATAACATCAAATTTAATAATTAGACTACTCAGTCATTTAGTACTCAGCTTATCTGCATACTACATAAATATCCACAGATAAGGAGAAATCAAATAATATTGACCTCACTAAAATAATCTCACTCTTTCCTTCAAAAATATTTAAAACTAACTTGAAAATATTAATTGAAAAAAGAGATGCTGACAATGTTGTAAGAGTCACATGGCACGGGTGCACTTCAACATATTTATTAAACTAATGAACATGAAGGGACATGAAATCAAATTGCATCTGAAGCCACAAATAGGAACAGAACATGCCTCTAACTCTCAACTTGACTTACACAGTTTCTGAGATATTTTCTAGGATCAAATCAAGCTCTGAGGACCCCTGCTGAGTGGTTCTGTCTTTCTTCTTTATAAATCCATCAGTCAGAGTGACATGCCAAAATGTCAGGCAGAATACCAAATCATAGTTAGAAAAAAAAACCCTAATACATTTGATTTTGATATAAAGAGCTCACTCTAAAAGCCACGTTTATCCACTTCACTGTGAGACAGTGTGTGCTGTTCAGCCAGTGGTGTTGCTTACAGCTGACTTCCTGCTGTCTGCCCAGGGAATGACATTGCATTCATTCAGAATTTTCATCCCCAGGATACTATTCTACTATGGGACCCTAATCTTATATCTAATATATTAGATCAGTGTGTTGAACAGGTTTTCAGAGCCTTGGGAGAGGCAAGGCAGAGTCAGAAACAAAAAATCCCCTAAGTGACAAAGCTAAAAAAAAAAAAATGTGGAAAGTGTTGTTCTAACGCAGTTCTTCAGTTTACTTTACCGTCTCCTACTACCCAAATAGCACTACTGTGGAGATGAACAGGATTCCAGTTTGTTCGTGATGAATTCACTTTATGAAGACTCACATGGGGAATCTCTTTCTACCAGGTACAGTTCAGGAGAAGATGATCCCTTCTTATAGGAACTTGGTAATCTGAAATGTTCTCAAGATCCTAAACAGGAATTCCTAAGTAAAGACTTTTTTTTAACCTTTTATTGAAAATAGATTTTTCATATAATGTATCCTGATTATTGCTTACCCCCCTCTACTTCTCCCAGTTGATTTTCACCTTCCTATCCATCTGCAATCACCCCTTTCTGTCACCATTAGAAGACCAAGTATTAAAAGAAAAATATAATATAATTACTATAATATACTAAGATAATATAAACACATCAGAATAGAACAAAACAAGCATAAGAAAAAAAACCCAAGAACAAGGACGATAAAGGCATATAGAAAGAGAGACTTACTCATTCACTAACTCAAGAATCTCATAAAAACACAAATCCACAAGCTGTCACATATTTATGTGTGTGTGTGTGTGTGTGTGTGTGTGTGTGTGTGTGTACACAAAAGACTTGTGGTTATTGAAAGAGATAGAGAGAAATAAATAATGAAATATAAAATTAGAAAATGAAAATATCTGGTTGGACATTATGAAAGAAGGAACTTCCAAAGTTCGCTTTCTGATGGCCAGCTATTGATGGCATGCAGCTTATCCTTAAGAACAGTTTGTTTTCACAGTGAAAGATATGTCAGCCTTTAAAGACTAGGCTCATAACCAAAGTCTAACACTTTTTGATAACTTTATAAAAAAATGAGAACTTTCTGGCAATTACAAGCATCAACACACACACACACACACACACACACACTTCATGCTCTATTCTTTTTTTTATTATCAAATCATAATTTTTACTTTTTAACACAGGGGTTACAAGAACTCTGAAAAATTGGCTTTAAAAACCAAAGAGGGGAAACTGTACCCCCAGAATGAGTCTCCCAAATATACTGTCCATCATGCCTTGTTCACCTTTAACTTTCTAAAACTGAAAGCTGATGGCAAATCTGCTGGTGACTGCCTCTGGCATCTCTGAGACCAATAAAAACTATGCCACAGCTATGTGGAAGGACCCTCTTACCCTTAAATGGAATGGCCAGGACCTAGTTCTCATATGGGGCCGAGAATGGATATGCCTGTTTGATACCACAAAAGTTACAGTTAAATGGCCACCAAAAAGATTAATGAAATAAATAGATACCCCCACAAAACCAGGCCCAATTATAAATAAGATGAATAACAATTGACATCCATGGAAGAGAAATCTCCCTGAGAATTCCCCTCTTTTTCCTTTCCAGGTAAAAATGAATCACACTTGATTCTACTATGCTCTATTCTATCCCATGCCTTACCCATGACTGAAAGTGTCACTAACTTCTTTTTTTGTTTATTATTGGATATTTACATTTCAGATGTTATCCTCTTTCCGATCCCCCTCCCACCACTGAGTGATCTCATCAGTCCTCTAGGTATTGTTTGCAGTGCTGAGCAATAGCCTGGGTAGATGCCTATGATTCAGCACTAGGCAAGAATAAAAGGTCTGTTTCCCCATGTGATTCATGTTCTACCTAACCTTGCAATAGACACACAGATACAACAAAATTTAACAACCTAACTACTTAGTGACTGATAACTAAAAAGAAAGTAAAACTGTTGAGGTGTGGAAAACTTAAGGGGTACAAAATAAGCATACCATCAGAGGCAATATTTAGGCTGAGACTTGAATGACGCTAAAAAGGCAAAAATGTGGGAAAAGAGAACGTTCTCCACAGAGGTAAATGCTTCATAGAGCCTTAAAGTGTGTGTCCCACAGTGTCAACCTCCTGGTTTCCTGACTTGCTCAGGAGATATGTGTGTCAACTGCTGAATCAGATGAGCAAGAAAGACCTAGATGCTTAGTTGTGACAAATCCCTGGACCATCTTGGGCGTCGCCCTGGAGCTCCTGCAGGTGATCTCTACCTTGTTTACTTGTGATAAGCAACCACTGGAGATTTTGCACAGAGGAAGATCATCATCGTATTGTGTGTTTAAAGCCCACCCTTCCCTCAAGGCTGCCATTATTCTTATCCAAAAGTCTTTAGTTTCAAGATGGCTATTACTTTCATCCTTATGCCTCTACACTCAAACAGCCATTGCTCTCACCATTATATCTTTAGTTCTGCTCCTTCTACTTGTTTTGCACCCCTACATCTCTGGTCCATGTACATTTTACATCATCTTTGAAAAACATGTTTGAGCTCATCTTCTTCCGTTAGTATTTTCATCATTTCATCATCAACATTATCTCATTTCTTATCTTACATGATTATTAATAATTGAAAAATCACATGCTTACAGTTGTAATATGTTTTCTTTATTCTTTTTGTTTAGTATTTTGATTATTGGATGGTGAGAGGGGTTTCATTTCCGGAACAGTTTATTTAGTATTCTGCAAGCTTCTTCTGCCTTTATAGGCATATCCTTCTTCAGGTTAGAAAAATATTATTCTATGGTTTTGTTGAAAATGTTTTCTGGGCCATTGAGCTGGAATTATTCTCTTTCTTCTATTCCTATTATTCTTAGGTTTGGTCTTTTCATGCTGTCCCAGATAAGCATTTCTGGTAAGTAATATGCACAAGAGTGATGAAGAGCAAGTCTCGGAGCAAAGTGACTTGCATTCCACTGTGGACAGGCTCAAGCTCATCAAGATGGGACACTGCTAAATCTCTCACAGCACCAACCATCAGGTTTCCAAGGCATCTTCTATTTGTGTACTTCGGTCCAAACCTCTACAATGTTCTTATTGTTCTTTTTTACATAAATGAAGCAAAAGTCCAATCATGAAAATGCTCAGTCTATTCCGTGACAAAGCATCTTAATATCTTCTCCTAGACTATTATGATTTGACTTTTCTACCGCATCTGCTCTCTTGAATTGTAGCATAAAACACAGTTGGGAACACTATGGAAAAAGTCTTCTCACGGCTGTTATCTAAGATTCTCTCTGGATTTCTATTGCCTCTCTTATAACTTCTACCATCTTCATGAACCCTGTCTCCCAGTGAGTTTTTTAATATAAATCATCCTTATGAGCACGTTTAGATGGATGCATAAAGAACCCAGTCACTTATATTTTTTTCAGATCTCAGCACCTACTCTGATGAGCACGTACTTCATAGACAATTCCTGAACAGAAGAGGTTAAAGAGCTGTTTCAGTTTCAGATAAAAAAAAAAATGGTAATGAAATGTAGAGTAGGCACGGATGCTGATATGGTCTTGTGAGTTTTTCCCCTTCATTTATTCTCATTAAGGAAGATAATTACATGAAAACAAGATTTCCCCCCCTTGAGGGTGCACCTGGTCTTGCTGTGACACATGACTTGAAAGGTGTATCTTTTTATCTGTGACATCTGTTGTTTTCAGAACAGCCTAAAATAATGTTTATTATAGTCAAGAAAAAAGAAAGTAGACAGACAATTCTAAACTAAGACCACCACCAACAACAACAACAAAAAAAAACAGATAAACAATAAAACACAAAAAAGCCTACCACAGTTCCAAATGTGTGTGTCATTCATTTATGAAGAGGAAACATGCTAAGAAAATGTCTACTTGAAAAAGAAATGTAAGTTAGATCTTCAATAGAACTTTTATGTTTAATATAAATGTAAAAGTGAGATGATCAACATTATTCATAAGGAAAATAAAATTTAATTTTTCTCTTATCTAACAAAAGGTCTGTTTATAACTGCAGTGTATATTTGTCATGCAACAAATAACTAAAAACCTTTCTCCAGTTATCAACTTCATTTATAACTAATAACAGAAAAGAAAAACCATGCATTGTTTTGTAAAAATAGCCTATCTATATCATTACCAAATAATTATTGTAATTATGGAAATGTTAAAATTTCATTTTATGTTTCTATGGCTAGATACAAAAATCTTATATTCTTTCTCTTCCTGGCCTTTGTCTATATCAATTTTTTTCTTTTCTTTTATCAAACAAAAATGAACAACGAAGGTTACTCCTTATAATCCTGTTGAGTTCTAGTTTTTAAAGGTGTTATACACCATTCCTACTCTCTTGTTATGTTCAAGGTTCGAATACATAAGAAAATAAGAAAGAAAGAAAAATGCTACTATAGTTCACAGTTTGTAAATGTAAAATGAAAAACTTATTACACCACCTAAGGATTGTAATTCCTCAGGCATGTAATGTTTCTGATCAGCTTGATTCAAATGTTGCATCTATCTTTAGTTATTTACTTTTTCAAATTCTTTACATAAATTCCATTCTGGCTCTGGTCCCCTCCCTCTACTCCTCCCAGTCCCCCTTCCCATCCTTTCAGATCCATTCCTTCTCAGTTTCCCTTCAGAAAAGAGCAGGCCACTCAGGGATATCAACTGAACATGCCATAACAAGTTACAATAATAAAAGGTACACACCCGCTTATTATGGTCGCACAAGGTGACCCAGTCACCTTTACATAGGTAAAGACTCTGAAATAACTCCCATTCCTGCTGTTAGGTGTTCCACAAGAATACCATGCTAAACAACCATAACATATATGCATAGGACCTAGCTCAGACCCACCCAGCATCATGATTTTTGCTTCACTTTCTATGGAACCCCTAAGAGACCCAGTTATTTTCTTTCTGTGCATTGTGTACTCTCAGTCTCTGTGACTCATCTGGCTCCTGGAATCTATCCTTTCCTTCTTTTTTAGTACCTGGTTGTGTTGATGTTTGCCTGTGTCTCTGCATCTACTCCTATCAGTTGCTGTATGAAGTCTCTCTGATGACAATTGGGCTAGGCTCCTATTTATAAGTAGAGCAGAATCTCATTAGGAATCATTTTATTGACTAATTTATTTATTTAACTTTTATTTTTTTTTTTTTGCCAGTTATATTTGGGTCTATCCTGGGTCTGTGAGATGGTCAGCCTCAAAAAAAAAATGTCTTTAGTCACATATTCTATAATTATGATGTCAATCTTCTTTATGGAAATTTAGAATTTTGGTCATTTTTCAAAATTATAAATTATTCTAAAATACCTGATATTGTGCTGGGCACTGCATCCAGATTTCATGGGTGTCATCTAACATTGTCTGGTGTCATTAATTCTGCATTATTCAGATACATCAACTGACAAGCTTTGGTGAAATAAGAGGAAGGAGAGTGTTTGAGCCAGATAATCATTTATTGTTGCATTTTATGCAATAATCACTTGTGAAAAAAAATAAAAAGCCTTGGTTTGTGCTTTTCAAAGCAATTGATAAATAGTTTAGTGAGCTATTGATGCTTTAATACTTTTGACTACTGAAAATTAATCTCACATCCTTCAGAAAATACAGAATTATTCTATTTTCTACTATTCCCTATTGAAACTTGCCTCGTGACAGATAGGATACAATTTGCAGGTAGAGAAACGCCTTACATTTGAAAGTTTGGAGCTCTTTGCTCCAAGAGCCTGGCTGTAATATCTCAAATTTCACATTTGGAGACTAATTTCTTTTCCTTTTGAAGGCTTCTGTGCTATAGGAATTCCCCCATTAAAGTACAAATGTCCCTGACCATAGAAACGTTTTGAACCCGTAATGAACAGCCTGGAATCCATGTAGACTTAAGATATGACTAAGATTTAATTCTGTAAAAAAGAAATTACAAGTTGATTCTTTGTTGTTACCTCTCAAATGTACTAAGATTCTCACATCTTAATGGATGAAATGAAGTGTAATTTCCTCATTTACATTTTTCCAATCAACAAAGTAAATAAAATAAGTTACAAGAATATACATTTTTAGATTAGATTATCATGGGGCCTAGCAGATAGAAAACAAGAAAACCCAAGATTGTGTGTAACAGTACTGAAACTTAAAAAGCAGTTGGATTGGTCCTGATGAGGCTGAATAACCACATCATAAGCGTAAGGATGTGAACATCGTCCTGAAGATAACCATAGTTAAACTCAGAGTAAATACATGCAGTAAAGTAAGGCACAATGAAACGGGTCCTAGAGTAATTCTTCAGAGCATCAAGGGGGTATAAGTAAAGTACTCACACTGTTTGGCCTTTATACCCATGCAATGTGGACACACACACACACACACACACACACACACACACACACACTGAGAAGTCAGCGCTGATGTGTTTTAGGTGACATTCCCAGCAGCAGAGTAAAGTAATGATGACTCCACAGGGAAAGTTCTGACTCAAGCTCAATGAAAGCTCCCAGGTCCCTATGAGAGAGATGAGAGTTAGCAGAAACCCTCTCAGCTGAGACCAGAAATGAACCCATGCTTTCTACTACCAAATAAAATGTCTTATTTGGCTAAGAAAATACTCAGTGTACAGCATGTTGGTGAAACAGAATGACTATATACCAAGAACTCATCTGGGTTCTTCCATTCAGGGAGAAATCTATGGAAGAGAAATCTAGAAGTAGTTCAGGGAAACTGTGTCACCTGGATCAATTAACTTAACTCATGAATGGACATAAACCAACCACCAAGACTCATCATTCATTTTAGCAAAATAGACACCATAAAATAGAGCGGAGAAGAATAAGCAGAAAATCATGTCCAAGAAGAATGTGAGATAGCTCTGATGACTAAATAAAAAAAAGACTTTGAAACAATTTTACAGCCTCAATAAAATTAGAGATTAATATACACATAGAAAGTCATCCATGTCTTGAAAAAATAACAAAAAATATTTTAAAAAAATGTAATTTTAAGTAACTTATTAGGATTATTGCTTAATAAGATTTAAAAAAATGTGACCTGATGGTGAATATAAAACCAACTAGAGAAATGAGAAAATGTAAGAGAATGCTGCAGACTAAAAAAATGGAGATTCAGAATGGATGTAGTATATCTAATGGGAGCTCTGGATGCAGAGAGCTGAAGGTGACTGCACATGAAGCTAGGAAGGACATTTCAGTTTTAAAATATTCACAAAACTTCAAACAAGATAAACAAAATATTCATGTGTACTTTAGTACACATGCATAAGTATATGCATGCATGCACACACATGGACACACATACACATGCATGCATGCAAACACACCTTCTTGCATGCATACATATGGACACCAATACATATACATATATGCATGCATACACCCATGCAAAGGCACACATAGGAGAACACACACAACCCCCCCACACACACATACACACACACACACACACACACACACACACACACAC
>JANHMN010000010.1:75152111-75184234 GCA_030674055.1 Rhabdomys pumilio
CACACTGCCACAGAGTCTGCACTGTATGCTTGTCACCACACTGCCACAGAGTCTGCACTGTATGCTTGTCACCACACTGCCACAGAGTCTCTGATGGTTTCCTGCAGTAGCAATGTCTCTAAATGACTATTTAATGTCATTTTTTCTTTCATTCTTTATTTTTGTTTGTTTATATACATGTGACAAACTAATGACCATCCATGAATTAGAAGGAAATTGCTTGGACCATTTTAGGTAAAAGTTATCTGGGTAATAATTCTAAAAGCTTATCATCTTTGAAAAATTGATAAAAAAGGTAAAATTCATTATTACCAATCTTCTACCACCTTTTCCTTCCAATTGTTGGGACGTCTCTTGTTCTCATGACATCTCCTGTAGTAGGTGGTTAGGATGAAGATTGGTATTTAGGACATTTTAGTGTCAGACCATGAAAGGAAATGAGAACAACAAGATGAGCAGAGAAAGAGCCTAGACATGGGTCCAGAGGAGAATCAGTAAGCCTGTGCCTAATGGAGCATCACAGTACAAGTACCTGAATCAACAAGACTCCTGCACATCTGCTTCCATCACTAATTGCATTCAAGCTGTCCTGGGAAGAGTAAACCTTTAGTACAAGTTGCATTCAGTGGACAAGGAAAATACTGATGCTTCTTCTAACACCTAGGGCAAGATTTTGTCCTTTCAGGAGGACATGGGCAGCACATGTCTATGCTTTTTACAGTCTTGTCTTGTGCAGGACTCAGATATGATTCCTATTTATTCAGGAAGTATTCTTTCTAGTGTTCCCTTGAGTTTCTATGTCTGGTAGAAACCTTGCAGTGGAAATTAGTTAGACAAACTTCAGTTCCTGCTACCATAGGCCACAAGTGATATTTTTGCTTCCTCTGATATTCATTCTAAGAGCTCCCACCATCCCACTGATACTCACAAACTTCTCAATTCTCTGTCTTCAGAACAGCTTCTAAATGCTATAGGATATGATGTAGCAATGAATGTCATGTTCAAATGCCATCCCAGTATTTGTACTATGACTCCTGTAATCATATCTGACTTAATGCTTTCTACATAGGCTCCTATTTTCGTAGATTAGACTCCATAAGCCACTGGGAAAATGGTACAGACTTAGTGCTACTCAGAAAAGCAAACTTGTGCCTGGAATTAATATGTATTGGTGTTATAACCAATATCTGACTCTTTCGAGTTCCAATATAGTCAGCTTTTACAAAGTAGTTGGTTGGTCTCCTTGAGAAATAGCACATAGTGACCTCAGTTTTAAGCCTATGCTGTTGGCAGGTAGTCAACAACAACAGCCAGACCAGGGAGTAAACAGAAGCCTACATACAGACAACCTTAGAAAGAGAGCTGCAGGGAAGGATGGCCTGATGTTTTTCAGGCTGTAGGACTTGCCATCTTAGAGACAGAAAGGTGGGTTCATGATCTAAAAGTATTATTTGACAATTTCCAGAAAGTAAAGCTGACTATATTCTGCAATTTTGAAGCACTAGCAAAAATATAGCAGTGTGTTCATCTAACAAATTGATGTTCTTTTAAATAAATGGATTGCAGTGAGACTTGCTTTACATTAGGGAAGTCATTAAAATATTTTATCAGGGAAACAGGAAGTAACTCTGGTGGGTTTTGCCTGTTTGTTGGTTTACTTGTTTTTGTTTTGTTTATTAATGAGATTGTCCTCTATAGAATCATATATTTGAATGTTTGGTACCTAGTTAATGGAACTTTTGAGGAAGGATTTGAAGGAAAAGGAATGTCACTGGGTGCAGGCTTTGAGGTTACAAAAACCCATACCATTCCCATTGTGCCTCTCTATGCCTCCTACATGCAGATAAAAATTTGCATTGTCATCTGTTGTCCCAGAGTTATGCTGCCATGCTCCCACCGGGATGAACATAGACTCACCCTCTGAAGCTCTAATCCCCGCCCACACCAATAAACTCTTTCTTCTATAAGATACCTGGCTCATAGTTCAGTGTTACTCTACGTGAACAGAGCTTCCCTGTAGTACTATACTGTAAATAAACAGGAGGTCTTTTGAATATATTTTGGTCTCTGATTCCAGAAAAAAAAATGTGTTCCTTTATAAAAAAATGAAGAAACTCATATTTTGTTTGCTCTAAGGTAGTTGGAAATACTTGTTTACCGGTAGGGAATAACTGAATTGTTTACATTTTTGTGACTGTTTAGAGGATGATTGACACAAAGTTGTATATAGTTTAGATCCATCAGCTCTCTTTAAAAGAAAATGTCCAAACAAGTCACTATGGATTTTCACCTATGATTCACGTGAAGGCACTACTTCAGTAAAGACAGTTTTCTATCCTGGAAACAAGACTTTGACATAACATTACATGCTGATCCCTTTAACTTGATCTTGTACAGTTTACACAAGATTCTGATTGTTAGTTTTATAACAAGTGAGAAAACATTACTTGTAAGACTTTGTGTTATTTTAAAGAGTAGAGACATCATAGATGTTTACTCTAGCTACCTGGCCAGCAGCTACTGGTTGTTGTTATTATTACACAAAGAGAAAAGTTACCTTCTAATTTTCATCAAAATTCCTTCTTCATTTTAAAATCAGATAACTTAAGTAGAACAGAATCAGCTAGTTTTATTGGCCTCATCATGTATACTTAATTTAAGTGATATGAAGTACTCCACTGACAAGCACTGTTCCCTGTGGCAAATATCATTCATTGTACTTTGCTGAAACGATAAATACCTATTATATGAATGACGTCAGTGAAGCTTTTAAGTAAATTGCCCTCCTATAATCACAAAGGGAACACCAACCGTAATGCTACAAAAAAAATTTCTTTTGTTGTTTGTAATTATTTGTAATGGAAACACTGTAATAGGAACTGTTATAGTGCCTTCCATAAGTGCTAATTAAATTATATGTTGAATACATGTGCAATTGATTTAAATACCTTAATTCTATTCTGCATTGTTATGGAAAATGCACATATGCTTGAAGATCCTAATGTAGTGCTTTATTCCATTATCCTAAGTGGTTTGCTTTCTGTCTGTTATGAAAGGCGCGTAAGGAGAGAAGTGTGGCTGTCAAATGCCCACTGCAATAAGAAAGCAATTACTCCAGGAAGTGCCATAATAATGGTTAGTAGCTTCTGGGAATAAGAATTTTATCATCTCATCTGTCCTTGTTTCTGAAGATGGTATCACTCGGACATATGAGAGAAGATGCAGGGAATTCTGGGATTGAGAGATGTCGGAGAAGACTGGGATATCCATGTGTGATTATGTTCTGAGAGCACATCGTAAAAAAGGAGTTATCAGCGATTTCATCTAGATGTAGAATACACTTACCGAGAATGAAATTGTTACCACATTACCCAGTGGTACAGTGGTATAACCATACGTACCTTCTGCTATCTGTTAATGACTAGAGTGTCACAATACAGCACCGCACCACAGCAACTTATTTCAAATGCCAACATGCAGATTTTGTTGGTCTTGAAAGTATTGGACCTTCATAGGACACACTTTTTCCAACACCATTTTAAAAAGTAAAACAGAACAATAGTAGCAATAAACATTTGCTGTGCTCTTCTTCACTGAAGAAAGGGATGAGACAGTCTTTCTTCTGAGAATAAAGATAGATAAAAGACTTGTTTTCTTGTTATGCTTTGTCAAATAACTCACAAAAACTTTAGTGTGCTCTGAAATTCTCATCCATTCCTGAGTTGTTACAAATGTTAAAGATATCAAAATAGGGGAAAGAAGGGGATGGCAAAGAAGCCTAGAGGAGGACATGGGAAGGGTAAAGGAGGAGAGACAGGACGGTGAATATGAAAGGGAAGGGGAATAAGACAATAAACCTCTTGAGAATATGCCGAAGACCAAAAAAAAAAAAAAAATGATTTACCATTGCTGTCTCCAAATTATTGAAGAAATTATATGTAATTAGTTAGTTGTGTAGATACTGTAAAAGAATCATCCAATCAAATACATATCAGGTAAGCTTGCTTCTGTTCTCTATTCACTAGGAATCAATAATCATGCTAATGATCTATACTAGTGATCTTGATAAACTTAAGAAAAACATGTTTTTTTTGTTTATTTGTTTTGTTTTTTTGGTTTTTTTTTTGTTTGTTTGTTTTTTCAAGACAGGGTTTCTCTGTGTAGCCCTGGCTGTCCTGGAACTCACTATGTAGACCAGGCTGGCCTCGAACTCAGAAATCCACCTGCCTCTGCCTCCCAAGTGCTGGGATTAAAGGCGTGCACCACCACCGCCCGGCGAAAAAAACCATTCTTGTCAGGTTATTTTCTAATAAGAAATTAATGCTTGTGTTAATGGAGATAATTAGCATTTATATAGGACTGCAAAGCTTATAAACTGTTTCTGGCATGAACAGGGAATAGGAATTGCTCAGGCAGTTGAGGGATAGAGACCTGAATCCTTTTCTTGGCTAGAAACTAGAAACCACCATTATTTCTATCCTGACTATAACCCCAAAATGCCAGAATTATGTTCTCATTATGACTATAGTCCACCCAGAAGCTGTGCATAGAATGTGACTGAATCTCCTCCCCAGGTACTACCATCCTTTCTGATGAGCAGCTTTGGGACTGAATCTCTGGATTTTTATGGCTATTATTCTTTGGGCCTTTTGTATTCAACTGCTGTTTTTATTGTCTTCTCTAAGTTTACAGTCAATCCACATTCAAAGAGTTTTGCTGGGGCAGTATAAGTCCATCATTTGGATCTCCTAATAGATGCAAATAGTCAAGGAACAAGCAATACAATAAACACATTTTAAATGTCAGCTGGTGTAGGAAAGCCTAGCCATTGTGCTTGACACCATTCACTGGATTTGGGTCTTGGAATACATAACTGTGGAGAGGAGCTATGTTCAAGTAAGTTATGCAGTCATCTTTTTCTGCTCTTGACTGTGGATGTAACTTGCTGTTTCAATTCTTACCTGTAGATCTCTGTAAAGACAGACTATAGTCTGGAATTGTAAACTTAAATTGTAACCTCCTTTTCTTCTTTAAAATCACTTTTGTCAGAGAATTTTATCACAGCAACAGAAACAAAACTAATACATCTGATTAATCTAGAAAGGGAAGTTTCACAACTTCGCCTCCTTAAGATTTAAAATACCTGATGAAAAGATGGTAGTATCAGGGCTTTTTGAGTCCCATAAAAAGAAAGCTACTTCCTTTTGGTCAAAAGAATGGGGTCTGCATTCACTTTCCCTGTAGTCTTGGGAAAAAAATTACACTTACATCTGTTCCACTGATTAAAACACCACATACTATTGTTGCCTCCTCTGAGTTCATTCAGATAGGTCTGTCAATCACGTGGCCAGGAGACTACCCCACAGAAAATCTGATTCACCTTAGAAATTTCTAAAAGAATGAGAGAACTATTAATATCCTTAGTAAGAAAATATACATGTACTCCCCAGAATTCCCTCTCTGTCTGTATTTTGCTGTTGTTTGTGTTTGTTTGATGTTATGTCAATTATAATTTTGGCATTTTCTTCCTTTCTATTTTTCTTTTAAATACTGGGCGAAAGCCTAAGCTTACTTTTCTGTGACACTTTGGGCTTTCTGACTCATCCTTAAAGAGCCGTTATCCTCTATTCATCTGCTTGTCTATTTTGAAAGACATGATGTTCTTGCCTTCTTCCTGGCAGCTACCAAAACTTGCAGCTTATCTGCTGTTGTCTTTCAAACTCTATTGAGATATTCCTCCAGATTCCTTTCTTAGTTTTTTTATAAATTACTTTATTAGCGAAACTAATAACCATAGAAGGAGCCCCAATTTTTAAATAACACTTCTATCTCTTAAAATTCTAGAAAACAATTTCTTGAGGAAGATTTGGTAATCAAAAGTCAAAAGATATAATTGCATTTCTTCAAAAGATGTGATTAAATCCCAGGGCAGGAAAAATTTTGATCAATAAATACAAGAAATCTAGCAACCATTTAAACTTTTATTCTCTACTCAAACTCTGGTATTTCTCCATGTCACTAGGCAGAACAATGATTAGACCTGGGATGTGGATCCCATGCCTTTTCTTTCAAAGGTAATTCCTTTTGACAAGAAAGACAAATCTATATGGTTCCAGTTTAAATTAGTCCTATTTATAGAATATGACACTAAACAACCCTTGGCTTCTCCATTACCATATTCTCTGCCAAATGAATTCAGAGAAGGTACACAGACTGATAGGCTGAGCACATTACAGAAGAAAGGGAAGAACATTTAAAGGACAAACATGGGCCATAACATGAAAAGTCTTGCAGTGAAGATCATTCTCACAGTGCGAGAGTGGCCATGACTAGAGAGAATATTGTGCCAACATACATACTATTTCCTATTCTTTAACATCTTTCTGTAGGTGTATGCATGTCTGCATGGATGCATATGGAAATACACATACAAGTACACATGCTATATAGCATATGTCTGGTCAGAGAACAATTGTTGGTCTATGCTGACCCATGAGCTTATCTACCTCCCTCCTACCACAGAAGCCTATTACAACATCTGGCTTTCCATGAGGATCTGAACTCAGATCCTTATGCTTGTTCAGTGAACACTTTAACCACTGAGCCATCTTCTGAGTCCCTAGGTTTTATATTGTTTCCTAAAGTTTCAAGAGTGAACAGATGTCTTGAAGTGTCCTTACTAGTACAGGTGACTGGTTGGCACATTTTAATTAACTCCCAAAAATGGTGTGTGTTTAGTGGGGGGTAATAATACATATTTCTGTTTTACCAGAAAGTCTCAACTAGATGTTATAAACTTTGGCAGCTTAGAATGTCACATCTTTATCCAGGACTCAAGATATAATTCTTATCCCATACCTTTACCAAAGGTTATATAACAAAGTAGATTTAAAAGAATAAAAAATGAAAATAGAAATCTATAAAATTGACCAGAAGGAAGGAGCTCTCCTTCAAGTGGCCCCAACAAATTTCAACTACTCAGCCCCCTTCTCCCTTTCTTATAGAACTTAAACCTTAGGAGGCAACTATGATGTTTCTTCCCTCCACTCACACATTGCTTCAGATTTTAAAGAGGGGCAATTGTAATACTTTCTACTTCCTTAAAATTAGTATACATCTCTGAGTATAGGAGGTAAAAGCAAAAATGTTAGGAGGAGCACTTTCTCCTCCATGGTCCTAAGTCTGATTATTCCTAATTAGCAACCTGACCATCACTCATACTTTACTGTCCCAGCATAACAACTCTTAGTATCTGGACATCACCATATTTTTGGCAAGATAGCTGCTAAGTCAGAATCTCTTGTACCTCATGTCTGTACACTACTGCCAGAGTCTCTTGCTAATGGTGATTTCACCATTATTACTCAAGGCTGGACCTCAGACAGCTACTGTTAGAATAAAGATCAACCTGCTGCTTGGATCATGTCCATCTAAGCAGTGTCTCTTTGTTCTCGTATGTGATTCTGTATAAAGGTATCAGATGAACATGCTCCAAGCTTCCTGGGCTGTGAGTGGCACCACGCATAATGGATACATATTAACTTAAAAGGACTCTTCTCCTCAATTTCCAGAATTTGAACACACCTCCCTTTCTTTGCTGCTATGGAATTAAATACAGCCATATCTCAAGCATACACTGTGGACTACATATCAAACACAGAGCATAATTCTTAAGTACCTCTGAAACTTATAATAAACGACCACCTACCCTAGTTTGAACTCTCTTCAGAGCCCCTAAAAGCTAGTTGTCTGTCTGTCTATCCATGTTTTAATAACTTTTCTTTTCTAAATATTTTCATCTAAAAGAACAAATTGCCGCAGTGTCTCTGTTAAACCTCAAAGAGAAACCTTTGCTCTAGTAAAAGCTCAGGTTAACAATTGGATCAGCAAGCTTTACATGAAATAAATGTATTTGTCAAATTTTTGAAGCCTTGTTGAGGAATTGATGCCTGGCAACTCTGTGACAGGAGTTAACTCTCCATAAAAAGTAGGGACAAGGAAGATTCATGCTATATTTTAAGCTATTCATGTAGCCTAAGAGAAAAGGGTGGGCAATTACATAGCCTAAGGTCAATCAATAACCTACAGATAAGTAAAATACACTAGGGTAAAAGAGTAAATGAAGGCAGTTGTGATGTCTGACCACTTCACTGAGTGGAGAAAAATAATACATTATCACCATTCCAACTAAGCCTAGAAATTATGAGCTCACATAAGCTCAAGGATGACCACTCTCAATATTACTCAGTCTTTATCTAGCTCTCACCATAAGACTAACAAAGTGACACAAAGGAGGACAGCATATTGCCATTTATCCCTGAAATTATTCTCACTCTCATGAGCTCTTTTTTACTTTTTCTTAATTTCTACATTTGTGCTGCTCACTCGACATAGGATAACAGGTTACACTGATTCACACTAGACAATATGTAGAGTTTCCCAATCCATATTCTGCTTTCCATTGCTATGAAGCATTACACAAATCAATTCAAGGAATGGCTCTACATTTTCCAACACTTCCAAAGATAAAATAGCTAAACTATAGACCCCAGAGTTTCCTGGACAATGCTAATGTGCAGGACAGCAAAAGTCTAGGAAAAGAAATCATTTAAAGCTTCATTTCCAATCGTTTTATCTCCATTGTATTTTTTAAGTGTTAAGGCTTGATTTTCTGGAAAAGCAGGTTTTCCATTTTGCACAGTTCTCAGCAGCTTGAAACTGAGTTAGAACAGACTTTAAAAAGTCATCATGAAGAATATATATTTACCAATTTAAAAAGCTTCCTGGAAGATTTGTAGGGCAGGGGTATTTCAACCACAACCCATTAACCCTATTTATCATCCATCAAAAATGTCTAAGTGTGAAATCATTTTCAGTCTATGCTAATTTGCCTAGTATTGGTAGTGGTGATAGATCTCACAGCTTCAGGATCTTATTCCCACACAGCTAAAGAGTATGGCCACAGCAAAGTGGTTTCTAGCCTCAATGCAGCAGATGCCAACGATATGGAACTGACTTCTCCTTATCTTTTCAGTCTATTATATCTTTCCAGGCCAGGAAAGAAAGCTTTGAGCATAAAATAAGCACTATAAACTAAAATGTTGATGCAAAAACACAATCATCATCTCAAGTGGGATCAGGAATAGTTTATTATGAAGCCAAATATGAGTTACCAAGCCTAGTAACACAGATTCAGGACTATACTAAATTCCATGTTCTAATGTGGTTGCTAACCATTTCATGAAGTTTATGGTGCCAGAACAAAGAAAGTTTATGGTGCCAGAACAAACAAAAAAATCAAGGCACTTTTAAAATACACTTTTAAAATGGACATATTAGATAGTCAAGTTAATATAAATCAAGGAAATGCCTGCTATGAGCCCCAGGTGCTATCTGGCAACATCTCTAACCTTGGAAGAAGCTTGTGATCCTTTAGGTTAATGCATCCCATAAGGTTTTACCTACTGGTTCAGAAACAGTGATAGACAAGGGGACCAAAAGATACCCAGAGACAAATTTTAATGAAGCTCTGGACATGTGACATTCCAAATGCTCCACAATCATTGCAGTTTTAATCAGTTCATCAGCTTTGAAGAGTCTGCAATGTACAACTTTGGCTTCTTTGAGGAAGCTTATTCATAGTTAGTATAATCATCTCTCCTGTGTGTGCCTGTGTGCGTTAGGAGTGGTTTGTGGTATCTCCTTATTTTGCGTATTTTCTCTGTTGATTTGTTATGTTGAGTAAACATCTATTATGTGTTACTGGTGGCAGCTGGTGCAATAAGTAAGATTTATATTTATTGAAAAATTTTTATATTTTCTGCTTTATGTTAAATAGTTTTGGGAGTCGTTTCATTAGATACTCACAGCTCTTCTTTAAGCAGTAGAGGTATTAGGCTGTTTTGAGAAGGGTTGGGGCACCTTGTGTAAGCAAAAACAACTGAGCAGAAACACCATACCAGCAGAGGCAGAGGTAGCATATTAAGGAAGACACACTTGAAAATGTAGAAGCATGTTGGAGGAAAAGAAATGTTCAGCAGTTTGAATTACCTAGCTGCAGAGAGAGCTGTGGCTTGTATAACACCTTTGAAGGATGGGCTGCCTTGCAAATACTTCAGTCTCATGTACATACAGCTTTGTGTGGTATACATCCTACAAAAACCTGTAACTTCCACCCAATCACCTTCTGACAGTGTGTTTGTCCCAATGGTTACATTTACTTGGAGAGAGGCTTCAGTCTTCTTCTTTACCAAGTATTTTCTTGTTTGAGTATTGTGTTTGTTTGTTTGTTTGTTTGTTTGTTTGAATGCTCATTTTGAAGCTTATACACAAGGCCCACTCTGGCTCATTCTACTGCCTTATCATCATAACCATGTTAGATAAGAGGAAACTAAGACGAGAGTACACGTGCGTTGTCCAAGACAATCCCAGTGTGGCCTGATTATGAAACACTCTTCTTACTAGGTTAGTGCAAGGAATTACAGTTGGAGACCGTGGATTTTAAAACATTACAACTAGGTTCAAATACATCTCTATTAATTAAAATGGAAACCATAACAATCAACACACTTTGCCAATAGGAAAAAAAAAGATTATTTATTCCTATAGCACAAGATTCTGTGCTTCAGCATTTAATGAACTTTTGGAAAATATTTTCTACATCCTATTGAAACAAGAATTTTCCCTGCAAAGGCTGTTTAGATGCTTGAAGATGTAGCAGTCACTTGGTTAGAAGGTGAAACTTGTGGATGACATAAAATTTATAACCCCATTCATTCAAGCACTCATTTTGTGACTAGGCATTATCATGAAGAAATCTTTTCTGCTGACTAGAGCCAGCAGAAAACATATCGATGCTGGGTTCATCTCATAGATTTTTTTGAGCACACATTTTAGGTGTAATAATTCCACCAGGACTCAGGAAACAGTAGTAGATCAGACAAGCAGGATCCCAGTATCTGTGACCTTTGTGTGTGAGTGCAAATTTGGGTTAGGAAAGTACTTTGTCACTCTTCCATTCAGCCACTGAGTTAATACAGGATGAAAACATTCAAAATGAGCTTTTTTGTTTATTTTGTTCTAAATGTTCAACTCATAAAGCACTTAATCAAGTTGTGTACCTTTTCAACCTGCTTTAGATACCAAACAACCTTTGTCAGTCCACATTGAGTTCCTTGACGACTTCTGTAGTTGTAAAAGGATCAGCGTTGATTGTTGCTCTCAGTCAGTCATTGTCAGCTTCACATGGTGAACCCCTATACCTGTCTTCTCCAAGGCTTCCTCTTTGATACAAAACCTCTTGAGACCACATTGCCCTGTACAATCGTTAAGAGTCTATGGACTAAATATGTTGCTGATGTTGCAAGTTATTTATACTACTTTACTACCCATTTTGAACTCAAATTGGAACATGAGCTTGAATTTGCTTTCTTTCTAATATCATTTCCAAGCACAAAATTATTATAAACTGTGAGAAATGAGTCCTTAGCAAAAAAGAAACAATAAAGCGAGAAATGCTCATTAAAACCATGTATAATATAACCAATTTATTTAAGATTACAGTCTAATATCAAATAGCAAATTTTAATAATGCAAAAAAGAAATCATAATTACTTTTGCATTTACCAAATATAAATCACAGAAAGAGGCAGAACGACAAAGAGTCAGACTCTGCAGAAGGAGAGACAATCCTTTACAATCAGCAGGATGTTTCGTAACCCTTCTGTGAGGCACAAGCCAATTATCAAATAAAGGACTGGACTGAGATTACAAATGTATGCCAGCGTGTGCTAAAAACTATCATTGAAATGGCTCTCGTTTTGGCATGAGCTCATAGAGAGGATTTTATTGCACAACTGTGCTGTGAATAGGACTGGGGAGACACATTCTTGGCCTTGTGCAGACCTCCAGTTGTATTGTTCTAACCTCCACTATCTTTGTTAGTTTTAACTGTCAACTTGACATGCCCTAGAATCATCTGAAAAGAAAATCTCAATTAAGGAAAAGTTTTGATCAGATTGGCCTGTCTATGGAAGATTGTCTTGACTGCTGGTTTGTATATGAGAAGCCAGCCCAAGGTATGTGGCATCATTCCCTAGGCAGTTGGTACTGAAGATGGGTGGCTAAGCACGAGCAAATTGACCAAGCAGCAAGCAGAGCTGCCTTTGGTTTCAGCCACATTTATTAGACTGTGAAGTGAGTTTCTTGGTTATGGACAAGCATCTTTACCTTGGAGTTCCTAACTTAGTATCTTCTAATCATGGGTGGTGACCTGGAATGGTAAACTAAATGAAGTGCCTTTAACAAACAACACCAATAACATTCTTTGTAGTGGAAATATTGAAACATTCCATGACTAGTTTGCATCATATTTAATCTTTTATTTTCATTACTAATACTTGTTGAGAGAATTAAGATGCAGCTGCAGTAAGGTCAAAGCAAAGTTACTAGGACTAGAAGATACAATGTCTCAAAGATCCTACTAAGTAGAGCTGATTTAAACCACATATGTCTTTTGACTAGTCCTCTTCATGCCGTAATAGGTAACCCTGATCTTAGCTTGCATGAGTACACCCTTGGTTAAGGGGAGGGCAAGGACATAACCATACTTGGAATATTGCTCAATGCCCTTGACCCATATGTCTCTTGGATCACATACAGATCTTGCTTTGTGTGCTGAGTGTCTCAAGATGTGATGGAGATGAAAGCCTTGGAGGCAATCAGGTTGAGGAGACCTACAGCATCAACTAACCTTGACCATGAGACTCAAAGAGACTAGTCAGAAACCAGGAAACATGCAGTGGTTGGATCGAAGCCCCCTATACATGTGTCTCTCTGTGCATGACCATGCTTTCTGAGCCCACTGTCTCATTCTGACTTTATTTAAAAAAAGATAATAAGCAATGTACTTCACTTTGCTGAACTCACAAATGTTCAAGTAGATTATCTATGCTTTAAAATTGTTATTCTCTCTAAATCAAGACTATGAGCATTGTATACAGAACAGTCAGTAACCATTAAAAGTGTCATTCCTGGAGGAACATTCTCAATCTGATTGGAACATGTGCTGGCTTTCTAGGATCAGGCACCGTGACCTTCTGCATGTGGACACACTATGTTCCTGAGACACACTCCTGGAAGATAAGGTACACACTGGGCAAGTTCTAAAGTTTACTCCATTCTAGTAATAGTTTCTGAACTTGGACTTTGCTCTCCACTGGGAGAATTATTTTACATTTGAATGTTGCTATTCTAAAATAATACATGTATAATCTTAAATTCCAGTATCGTTGTTCTTAACTGTGTGTGTGTGTCTGTGTGTGTGTGTCTGTGTGTGTGTGTCTGTGTGTGTGTGTGTGTGTGTGTGTGTGTGTGTGTGTGTGTGTGTGTGAATGAGTGAGATTGACTACAGACACAAGAAGAGAGATACTAACAGTGGAGAGAGGGAAGGAGAGAGGTAAGGAAACAGGGAGGGAAGGAAAGAGGGAGGGAAAAAGGAAGGGAAAGAGAGAGGGAGGGAGTGCCAGAGATATATATAGAGAGAGAGGAGAGAGGGGAGAGAGAGAGAGAGACAGAGAGAGAGACAGAGAGACAGAGAGAGACAGAGAGACAGAGAGACAGAGAGACAGAGACAGAGAAAGAACCTCAGGTGTCATCCTTGAGAATACCACTTACCTCCTTTGGTACAGGGTCTCTCATTTCTCTGGAGATCATCAATTACAATAGATTGGTTGGCAAGTGAGTGAACCCTAGATTTCTTCCAGTCTTTGCCTCCTCAACTCTGGGATTAAACACATGGTCCACTCTGCCTAGCATTTTTCCATGAGTTACAGCCATAGAACGCTTATGCTTTTGCAGAAGGTGCTATACTGATTGAGCCATTCCTACTGTCCAGCACATTTTTGTCGACTTCGTTTTCTTACCTGAAATAAAACATTGTTTAAGACAGAAGTATTATATTTTCTAATCCTTATTCAACTCTATTTCTCATTGATTATTTTCTTAAAACTATGTCTTCGTCTGCAAAGAGAGCATCATGATTGAATAATAATATCACAGATAGTTTTTTCTTACTCTCTTACAAGAGAATACATGGAATTATTGTGAAAATTAACAACTAGAAATCATCCTATTATGTGTCTTCTATCAATTCAGAGCTTCTATCAATTCAGTGTCTTCTATCAATTCAGAGCTCTGAAAGTACTGAGCCACCTCACGACAACAGCCAACACTAGCTCAGTTTGTGTGACCATGAGGCAGATGGGCTCTTTAGTTTGATGTAGACACTGCTTCTCTGTGGTCTCATGGAAAAGTGTCCATTGTCACTTGTTATTTTCCACTGTGTTCTGCTGGTTTTGTTTTGTTTTTTAACTTGGGATATTTATTATATTACTTTATATAAAACAATTCATTTTTCTCTTTTAAGGATATTTTCTCTTGTGGATTTATTTTCTCTTCTTGTTGACATTCAGAATCATAAAACTACATATAAATGAGAAACCAAGTGATTTCAGCTTTTGTACGCACTAAAGAATCTGTTTGTAAATTAATATATGAGTATTATGATGATACTTTCTATATGTATATATTCAAAATAATCTGTTGGTAATATGACAGTTTTAATTGTACAAGTTTTTTCTACATTTTAAACATTTTATTTCTTTAATGATAAGAATTTATTTTTACTTTATGTTCCAGTTATTCATTTAAGTAAATTGATTTTTTATATTTTTGGTTGTGAGCCTAACATCTAACACCTAACTCATCTCTCCAACCCTTAAATTGACTTTATTATCCTGTGACATTACTGAAATTATTTATTAATTTTAATATTTTTGATATTCATTAATATTCTTTGTGGAAAACATACTTTTCTTTCTTATCTCTACACTATTTTCTGATAATGCTATCGGATAGAACCTCTATTATTATACTTAGGAAAATGTTAAACTCACCATCATCGCCTGTTTCTAGCCTTATGCTTTTTAGTGTGATGTAGATAGCAGTGTTTTAAATGGTGTCCTGGAAAGCAGTGTCCACAATGTCACTAACAATATTATTAATAATATTCTACACAGGGACATAGGGACTAGGACATAGACAGCTTATCCATGGGGTTCCCTTTAATAAATCTAGAAGTTGGTTTATTCTGATTTACTCTCATGAGTGAAAAGTCTTAAGAACTTTTTCTTTTCAGAATTATGTGATTTTCTCCTTTATTCTAATACTATAGAATGATTCATATTTAACAATCAATCATAATTTTTAATAAATAATTAAATAATAAAATTCTTTTATTGTAATAAAAACTCTAATTTTTGATCATGACATTGTATGTTTATGTTTTACAGTTCAATATTTTCTAACATTTTATTATGATTATGAGGTATTATGATTTTTAATATATCATAAATAGGTATTTAATATAATATTAAATATTTAATATAATATAGGTAAGTAATTTTTAACTTAAAAAGTTTAAGATTATTTCTTCACATATTATAAAAATTATTAATACAATGTTATATGAACACAAAAATGTGTTTACAGAAAATTTTTTTGGTTATGGATTCAGTTTCATCCATAACTGTAGAACTTAGATTTTCTATTTCATATTCATACGTTGTAGGTAAAAATAATTATAGATGATCTATTATTGGATTTATCAAATATAAAGTTATTCATAAATGCTATTATCTTTTCATGGCTCTAAAATTGTAGTGTCATTTCTTTTTCCATCTTGCATTGGAAATGTGTATCTCCCTCACCCTTACCCCCACTCCAGGCTTGCTTAGTTTGTTAATCTCATTATTCTTTTTAAAGTACTCAATTTTGGCTGTGTTAATTTTGATTGCTTGTTGGGCAAGTGGACTGTGCTACCAGACAGAGAGACTGGTAAGGCTGAAGCAGGTTCAAAACCCCCTGAGAATCTCATAATTAAGAGTGGCAGACATTGGAACCAGCAGTTTCCCAGGTTCTATCTGTCCTATTACATGTAACCATGCCCACCCCACTGAGAGGACCATGACAACAGGTCATGTAGCATACAAGCATAGAGTTCTCCATGCTGATGACGTATCTAAATAAGCTCCAAATGTTTAACCAACGAGCTTCTCTTCCTGAGCATCCCTTCTTGCAAAAGTTATTTAATCCCTGGCTCACCCTAGGTAAGACATAGGCACTCACATCCAACATAAAGCAATTTATACAAGCGCGGACTGCTTACTTCATCAAGGACTTCTGCAGAAGAGGCCTTCATTGTAAAGAGTCATGCCTAAATCTCATAGAGAAGGCCTTCTGTCTTCCATTCCCTCTGTACTATTTGCACCTACTCAAAACCAGACTGGATTCTACCCTGGTGCATAGGGGAAGGATGAACCTGAAGACCACCTTTCTCAGCTCCTCACTGTCTCCAGTGGTGTCTGGGTGCACAAGAGATTGAGAACCATGGCATTTGTCCCAGGCTCTGCTGTTTTTCACCCGAAAGAACATGGGCCGGGACACTTCTCTTAGACTGAATTTTGCCTTCCCTGAGCAGCATGACAGCAGAGCTCAGTCAACCCAGCAGCAAGGCAGACACGCAGCCCGGCAATTGCTTACTTTTAATGGTTTTTACTGTATTATTAATTTATTTTATCTGATTACTTTTATTAAGTTTTCTCTCTCTCCTTGGTTTTTTAGTGTTCAAACCTAGATAATTAATTTTAAACATAGTTTCTTTTTAAAAATATGCATTTTAGCTATGAGTATAGCTCAAAGAATTGAGTATTCTACATTATAAACATTGCACAAAAGTAATCTTTGTTTTATTCTTTAGTTCAAGTTTTTTTGCCTAAGTTAATTATTCAATTATTCATGAAATATTTAGTAATGTTTTATAATTTCTAATTATTCAGGAGTTTACAAGCATTGTATTGCTATTCATTTTTATTTTAATTTACATTTTAGATAAAGAATATAGTCTGTAGGATTTGGATACCTCCAAACATTTAATTATTTTTAGTTTTATTTTCTTTTCAATTATAAAGATGTGTGTGGCTGGGCGGTGGTGGCGCACGCCTGTAATCGCAGTACGTGGAAGGCAGAGGCAGGCGGATTTCTGAGTTTGAGGCCAGCCTGGTCTACAGAGTGAGTTCCAGGACAGTTAGGGCTACACAGAAAAACCCTGTCTCGGAAAAAAATAAGAAAGAAAAAAAGAAAAAAAAGAAAAAAAGAAAAACAGATGTGTGTGTGTGTGTGTGTGTGTGTGTCTATGTGTGTGTGTCTATGTGTGTGTCTGTGTGTGTGTGTGTGTGTGTGTGTGTGTGTGTGTGTGTGTTTGCGCACGTGCACCTGTGCTTGAGCATGCTTGTGGTGCAGTGCATGTAGAGGCCGGAAGAGGCAACTGAGTCCTCTGAAACTGGAATTACAAGTCATTGAGAACCACTCAGTGTGGATGCTGGGACTTTGTTTTCCCTAAAGAGCATTACCCCCTTTTAACCACTGAGCTACCTTCAGTCCAGACAGTCTCTTTTAATTATGTGTTGCATGCTTACTGGGCTTACTGTTCTGTATGTGTAAGTCAGGTGCGTGCAGCAATGGTATTGCATTCTAGACTGTTATGCTATTGCACACGTATCTTTGCCGTCTACTTCCTCTAAGAATGCATTTCACAATTGCTGAGTGTGGGGCATTAAAATCTCAAGCTGTGATTGTGGATTTATTTCTTTTATTACTTGTGTCCATTTTTGCTTCAGTAACTTCAAAATGATGCCTCAGATTCATGGAAACTTCATATAATATTACATCATGTTTTGTTGACATTTTTCTCTTCAGGAGTTCATCATCACTGCACACCATATGCCTTTTCTTCCTTTTCTTCCTTGTACTATTAATGTGCCTTATTAACTTCAAAACTCTTTCTTTTAATAAACATATTTTAATGCCATTCTTTTAAATGCCTTAAAATATGATTTTCTATCCAGTGTCACACTTTTTTTCCCCAGTGTCACAGGTTTTAAGTTGAATTGGAGCTCCTTGTTTGTTACTGTTAAGGCACTATTGATATGGTTGAATGGACATTCAGTAATTTGCTATAGTTTTCCCATTCATGGCATGTTTTGGACACACTTTCTCTCCTCTTTTAATTCTGTTTGAATTAGCTTAATATCCTTTGAATCCATTGGATTCTCTGTACTGGGTTTAGGTGTCCTCAGGTTTATTTTGTTGTTGTTGTTGTTGTTTTAAACTTTTAGGGGTTGTATCTTTAACTTGTCATAGTCCACAGAGAAGTAACATTGACAACTAATATTTTATTATTTCAGTTCATTGTCATATGCAACAAATGTCTTACAGTAACAGAATCCCAGACTCTATACTAATTAAAAAGTATAAATCACAATTTGTAATGATTTTGTAATTGCTACACCAGCCACTGCCATTCATATAACTTCATGCTTCTCCACATGCCTTGACTTTGAGAGACTGAGGAGATGGCTTCATGGGTAAAAGGCTACACAAACCTGACAACTCTTCAGTCTCTGAAACACAGATATGGTTAGAAAAATTTATCATCCCTACACTCCTACCTAGGGATAGGAGATAGAGACTAGGGAATCAGGTGGAAGTTCATAGGCAAGCAGAAATAACTATGAGAACCCTTTCTTCAACAAAGTGCAAGATAAAAAGTAACTCAAAAGAACTGTCCACTGACTTCCACAAGTGTATGCTAGCAAATATGCACCAGCCCCTGAAACATACATGTACAAAATAATAAGTAATAATAACATAAGGCAAAATTTAATGAACTAAAAAAATACTTTGAATAAAAAGTCCAGATGTTTTTGTGTGTATATGTATATATGTGTATGTGCACATGTATGTGAGTATGCACATATATATGTGTATATGTACATGTATATATTTGTGTATACACTTATATGTGTGTGTACACATGTATATGTGAGTGTGAATGGGGATTTGTTTTGGGGGAAATATTAAAAAAAGTGATGGTAGTACTGTGTAAAATCACACATTTTATATATTATAACTAACTGTAATTGTAATTAAAAACCAGCCTGAAGAAAACACTTGTCTTTTTATTTTACCAATAGAAAATAATTTTACAAACTCCTTGCCAAATGAAGAAGCAATACAAATTGTGTGGAACTAAGATATATAGGAGCAGAATATTTTTATAAAGGTGTTTGGACAGTTAATAATTTTTCTTCATTTTCATAGTATTTATAAATGTGTGTGTGTGTGTTGACTCTAAACAGTTGTGTTTTTCCTTTGATGACAGTCCATAAGATTATGTACATTTTATGGTCTCTAAAGGCTTGATTTGACAGGACTAAAATACCTATGACAACACTTAAGTAACTTTCTAGCTTCTAGTAATCAAGAAAAGAATAGAATTTGAAGCAGGTTAACTGTTGCTCAAAGGCTCGAAGAACAGCACAGTTCGGGGAAGGGGCAGATGGTGAGGAAAGAGCAGACCAATCTGAACACTGCTGCTTTAACTCCTTCAACTTGAAAAACAAAATTGCCAAGGGAAAAAGGTCAAAGTTCAACCTAAATCACTGATGGTTTGTATGATAAGGGTTTGGGAGTGTGGCATTGTGGAAATGGGTGTCTACTGAAAAGAAATAGCAAACCTTCAAAGTTCAAACTCCATTAAAGCTGATGTATGCATACTTGTAAATACACACAGATACACACAATTTCATACAATATGCATGTGCATATACATAGAAACTGCTTCACTGGAGGAGTGTGAGGATTGGGAAAGAAACAATTCTTCTATTATCTGTTAGGCTCAATTAAGACAACAGCTGTGTTCCAAAATAAATAAGGAGGTGGCTATTTTGCATTGGAATGCATCAAGGGACCCACACTAAGACAGCACAGATGGCTCTAATCAGTAATATTGGAAAGTTACCATTCTTTCCACTTTTCCAAGGTGAGTGTGACCTTGAAACCCCCAAGTCTTCCTTGCATTCTTACTCATATTATGAATTAAGCACAGAGGTTCTGCAACTAGCTGTGGTAACTATGGCCTTTAGAGTTCTTGTAGGGGTGGATGCATGCTTCTTTTCTGCCAAATTTTAGACTTTATGTTTGTTATATATAGAAGGGAATATCAGAGCCAGATTCTAAAAAACATTGTTAGCAACATAGGTGTCTATGAATAATGTACTCCTGGGCATTCCAAATGGAAATGAAGTGACACTTCATGATATCTTAAGCTAACTGTCAAACTGAGATCTCAGAATCCATATTTCCATTCCTCATACAGCTAGTCACTCTTTTTAAAAAGTCTAACTTTAGTTACTACATTATTAAAATCTCTCTAATTAAAATTGAGAAACATCTTCCATTGCTTCAACTTTTTGGTGAGAAAATCTAAATCACTAATTTCCTCAAAACAAAGTTACATATATCTCAAGAAGGTAAAATGCATACACATATAGGAGTAACAATAACAAAGCTTCTGCTTGTCTAGGTACTAATGCTTGTTGTTACATACTCATTTGGAGAGTGACAGGCAGGAAGAAGTGGGGAGAAAAGGGCCACTTGTAGCCATCTGCTTCCCAAGCATTATTCACACCTAGGAATACCTCTGGCAGCTTTCTGTGTTACTCATATTAGGATACATCCCTGACAGTACAGCTTTTCTGATGTAGCCAATGGGCACTTCCCTTGACCAGACAAGGGAAATGACTCAAGGCTCTGTTACCTATAACATACCTTCTAACAGGAAGTCTTTACCTATTCCTGAAAGAAGACCACTCAGATCACTCTGTAAACAAATGTTGAAATTCGAGGTAACCAAGAAATACTGCAAGTAACATTACTAAGCTGTAATAGAGTTAGCCTTCTGCAACAATAAAACTACAAGTCAGTCATGTAAATGTGAGAGCAAAGGAAGCCTATGCTGCTTAACCTAGTGTACATGATGACCTCACAAGTATTTGCTCAGCACGTAAGATGATATGTGTGTTAACCAAGAATAACAGAAATTACCTCAGTCTTTGTCCAGTTTTTGCCACAAGATCTATAAAAATTCCCTATAACATAACTATGTAAGGGTTTTCCCTTCTCGGGGGTCTTCTCTCATTTCGAACCTTATTTGAGCTTCTCAGCGCCATCCTCTGGAGCTTTGCTGGCTGTCCAAGGCTCTGCTTTCTTTTTGTGTCCATTACATCTTTCTACTTCCTACTTTCTCACTATAATAAACTTCTTTACAAACTCATCCTTCCTGTTTTCCAGGAACTTCACTTTTTAAAACCCTAACAGCAGGCATGTCCTTCATAATTCACCCGACACTCCCCTTCTCTAATCCCTTCACCATTAAACTTCACACTAATCCACACGTACTCTGCACCTATGTTCTATACCAATGCTATACTTTCTTCTCAGCATTGCTTCACAGAATTTCCACAGGCCACAGAATGCTAGACCTACCTTTCAGGTCACTCATGCGGCTAGCTGCCCCCTCATCTCATAGTTCTCTGTCCCTTTCTCCAAGGCATCTATCTCACTGTCCTAATTTTCCTCTTCTTCACGGTCATCTCATCATCTCACGCATTTCATCTCCAAATCTCATTCTCTTTACCCCAGACTCTACTCACATTCCCCTGGCTTAACCATGGAGATAACCATGCACACTATTTGTGTTCAGCTCATCCATTTAAGGGACTATTCACACTTTGAAGCCCCCTGCTGTCCATTTCTGGCTTCTGATTTTGTAGGTGTTGACTTTGGTTCATCTCTCGGCCCTAGCCAGTGTGGCTACTCTTTGATCTTGCAGGTGTTGCTAATCTCAGCACTTGATGGTGTCTGTTTGGTTAACCAGCCTATGCTTCCACTTTACCCTAGTCGTTAAGATGTGAAGTTCCTCAGTCTGTAGATGCTCCTCTTAACTCAGTCAGTATTATCCTCCTATGAGGCCCTATCTGTGACTTCAGCTTTCATTAGAACCAAATGCAAATTACCTAACAACCTTTACATCTCCACACAAGCCTACCTCAGAAATCTAGACCAATATATTTGATTGTCTACTGGACATTTATTGTTTGATGTATCAGTAATTCTTCATCCTTAGAATGTGTGATGATTTTGCACAAAGACAGTCCAACATATATACAACTTTAGTGAATAAATAATAGCAAAAACCATTCCTCTTCTGATGTTTAGTCAACCTGCTATTAATTCTCACAGCAACCTTTTACTTTATTCTTTATATATCCTGCCAGGCTACTTCTTGTCTCTCAAACACATCCTATTCACAGTTACTACGTTCAGTCTAGTGTGATCTCTTTACATCTCTTACTGGGCAGCTACAGTGAAATAGCCTCCTGTCTCCTTGTTTACCCGAGTGATTTTTTTTTCAAAATAAGTCTTATTGTGATCCTCACATATTTGAAACAATGAGTTCCCAGTTTACTGAACGAAGAGAGAAAACCCCTTTTCTCTGGAAGCCGGTGAAACTGTATTTTACCTCTCATCAATGTCACAAACTTCTTTAGCCTCCTTGGCACCTTTTTGCTCTCTGGAGCAGATTACACTGTGGGAGTTTGGCACATCTAAGTCAAAAGAATTTGACATAGGTTGATCAGTAAGCAATGAGAAAAGTCAGAAACCCAGATTCTTTCCATGACATGTGGAAATTCTGCTGGTAGAAATCTGCACAAGAAAGAGACCCTTTTAAAAAAGCCAAAAATAATCATTTTAATTTCCAGCTTTAGCAAATTGTTTTTGTTTTGCTGTGGCTGGCAAGCATGATCCTTTTACCCAATCACAATACAGCAGTTAGTAGTCAGCAAAAATAAAATAAAGATCTCTTCCCTTTTTCTTTCAGAAACGTGACAGCAAATATTAAATAGCATTTAGTGTTCAACTGTTTCAATAGCTCAATAGAGATCCCTGGACCAACTTCTATAGAATGTTGGACGTTAAATAGAAATACTTACCAAAAGCACTAAACCATTTCTCAGAATGATTTGGTGTCCCCAGTACTGAAGAGAATCATTTTGAAACATATTTTCACAGATCACCTTAATTCAACTTGAATTAAATTCATTTATGAGAGCTGCTGGGCTGAGCATCAACTTATCTCTGCTGTGAATTTGCCTACAATGGATACTGTTCAAGTTGCATGGATCATTGAGCAGAAAAGAACACTCTTACCCTTCCATGTCCTTCGCCATAATCAAAGAAACTTGCAACTTGTTATGTGTTTCCATATGGAAAACTTCAAAAATGGTCCTTGCCTAAAGCCTGGGAAGGTGCTGTACAAAATGATCTGCTGAATCCGTTGGGGCCTGTGTTTTTCTGTTGAGAGATATAAAGGACATACCTTGTTAAAAGGAGCAAAATCAGAGAAGTTGCAACATCAGAACAAACTTCCCATGTTCAACACATACCTGCTAAACCAAAACTGAAATATACTGATTTTAGGTTAGCCTTCAAATTTAGCTTTGTGGGTTTTCTTTACCTCAAATGCACATTATCTGCCCTTTATAAATGAAATGCCCCTTGGACCTGTGTCCTGTGGTCCTTTCTCAAGCCACAGAGTCTTCCACTGCTTTCATAATTGGCTATGGAGTAGCCCTTGGTTAGCTTTCAGTCTTAGACTACCAACTGAATTAGTTATGTACCTACTGAATAAAGCATTTAGATGGCCCAAAAGGCACTTCAAATCCAGTCTATTAAAATATGCCTGATAAATTTCATCTGCTCTTTCTAGTTTTCTCATGCCCAAAGAAGGCACTAACTATTTACTAACATGAGTATATTGTCTACTGCCACAATAATGATAACATACAATGTCACCCCCAAACCCATTGACTTCTACTGGCATGTAGTCTCACAGTATATATCTATAGGTTGACTACCAGTAGGCTTTTTTTTTTTAATAAAAATTGTGGCTAAACATCTCTGTTTCACGTTTCATATTAATTATCATGGCTAGCATTATGGGATTGTCCCAGGTCAGCTTTCTGATATATATTCTGAAATGAAAAGAAAGTAATTATTCTGATTTTTTCAGATACCACAATAGATAAATTTTTTGGACAAAAGCATAAAACTGCTAAAGCATTTTTCATGTTGTTCCAAAATTATTCTACTGACAAAAGTGAACCACCTGGCAAAATTCAATGGCAATTGGAATGGAAGTAAACAGTTTTCTAGAAATAATTCAGCCTGTCACATTTGATCAGTTTTAGTGTGACAACTGGTCTTGGTTGTCAATTTGACTAGGTTAAGAGATACAGAAGACTGGTAGAGCACATCTGTGTGTCTACACAGATACTAACAGAGAGCATTAGTGTGTCAGATAGTGACTAGAGGTAGAACCATCTAATGGGTTGGCAGTCTGGATTAGAGAAACTCAGATGAAGGAAGGTTACAAATATATGCAAAGCCTTTTTCTTTATGAATGAGTGTGTGTGTGTGTGTGTGTGTGTGTGTGTGTGTGTGTGCGCGCACACGCGCGCGCTACCATTGTCTGGTGACTGCAGCTTCTTCAGACTTTCAGCACAGACTCAACAACACTGACACTCCTCATGGCATCCATGTACTAGATTGGACTGCTCAAACTTAGCAGCTTCTAGATTCTTTGTCTTCATAGTGTGTAGATATCCATTGCCTCCATTATATAAGCCAATCCCAAACATCGTCTGTCTGTCTATCATCTAGCTGTAATCTATAATCATCTATCATTTATCTATACCCTATCTGTCTATCATCTATCTATCTATCTATCTATCTATCTATCTATCTATCTATCACTCATCCATTCATTTATCATCTGTCTCCCTCTAGAGAATCCTAATACAAATATTAACTATTTCTTTACTTTTATCTACATGATAGTACCACTTTCAACACTAGTGTATTTAGCACATCACTAAGTCGTGGTGACTGAACTTTCTGTAAATCTTCTGAATCAATAGCACAGACCTCATTCTCCCTTCTCTTGAGGTCTGCAGTAGTTGTTACATGTATCTTTGGATGTAGGTCAGCTACCCAGTCATTCTATATATTGAAGCTTTAGTATTCATTCTAACAATGTATTAAATTTGTTGCTTTAACAAGTATATACACAAGGGTCTGGAGATGGAACAAAACCCAAAACATCTGGGAGCTCAATGGAGTTACCGGAAAAAATTAAGTTACATAGTATTTCAGACAGTATCAAATAGGACTTTGGAGAGGAGCCAGAAGAAAAACTTAGAAAGGAAGATTGATCTTACAAATGGAGTGAACACAGGAGATCTTGAGAAGCTGGCATTTTAGCAAAGGTCAAAAGAAATCGAGGAGTGGGGACCTGGGGACATCACTGACATAGTGTGAGTGCATTGGTGACAGAGTGGCTGAAGCACAGTGTGTAAGCAAGAAGGTTCACAGGATGAGATCAGAAAGATTTCTGGATCACAAAAACGCAAAATCGAAATTGGCATTTGGTTCAGTACTAGGACATAAGGAACAGTAAAAGTAAACTTTAATTTAAATTATAAGATAACTGACCTATCTTTCTCTACTTTTTAACCAAGTTTTTTGCCTTCACATTTTTTGATAATGCCATTGAGAACAACCCTGGAACAATACTGCTCAATTCCAGAGAACCATAGAATGTATGAAACCCTTGGCCTAGAGAACCAATTTCCCACTTCCCAGTTGGCTGTTGTTTTGCCAATTCTTCTCCTGGCTTTTGTTTTTCTATTAGATACTACTTTTCTGAAAAAATTCTTTGATATTCAAAAGAAGTATTAAGTTTCTTCCAGAGTGGTACCCAAGTATCCCCTACATACCACATAGGAGATATAAATTTCATGTTTAAAAAAAGATATTTACTTACTATTTTGGTAGGTGTTTTGTCCTGTATACCACATGAATCTGTGTACCACATGTGCACTGGCTGATCACAGAGGCAAAAAGAGGGTGTTGGAGCCTGCGGGACTAGAGTTTCAAATAGTTGTAATTGCTGGGAATGGAGTGTGGGTCCTCTCGAAGTGTAGCCAGTACTCTTAACTTCTGAGCTATGCGGAAGACATGAATCTTAGCCAGAGGTTAAAAAACTACTTGATCATCTGAATTCTTCATTTCTTACTAGGTGGAGAACTTTTTACTACTACATGTGTGTGTGTTTGTGCATGAGTGTGTATAAGTGTGTGTACATATACATGTACATATACATTGTATTTTTAGCAATACATACTACACAGTGGGTGAAATAGTTGACAGATGTTATGTAAATAAATAGATTCTAGATAGATAGATTGATAGATAGATAGATAGATAGATAGATAGATAGATAGATAGATGACAGGTAGATAGATAATAGTTGTACAAAAACATGAGAATCTTGTTTTAAATTCACTATAAAATGATTATAAAGATTAATATAATTGCTGATAACATTAATAAAAAGGAGACAGAGATCTAGCATTCAAACAGTTTATTGGATTTAGTAAAGATTTATCATTTGAAAAATACCTTGATCCTATTTTTCTAACATCCTCTTTGGATTTTGTACTTGCTCTGTCTCCTATAATACCATTTTGTTGGAAAATCCACAGTGAGTTTTGGAGAATGTTTAAGAGTTATGATTCTCATTGAAAGCTTCATTTTAAAAAAATGAATTACATAAAAGGTTAAGAATGGAAAGAATTTTCTAATTAGTAGTGGAATATCACACACTGCCTACCCTTTAAAAGATGGCAAATATTAGAGGAGAGCAAAACCATCACTTTTTTTCATCTTGAGTGTTGAATAAGTGTGTAAGTGTGTGTGATGATTACAGACATGTGTGGATACATATGCCATGCATGAGCATGCACAAGCCAGAGAAATACAGGAACTATCTGTCAGGAGCCATAATGGGACAAGCTAATAATTAGCAGATGATCATCCTGAAATGCTTGCCATGGATTATTATATAATCTGCGACAAGTGTGCCCCATTAGCAAGGCTGTGGCGGACATTATTTTAGGAAAGATTCCTGCTATTAATATGCTTTTCCTATTATTATTATTATTATTATTATTATTATTATTATTATTATTATTAAACATTTGTAACAATCAATAAGCGATAGCACACCCCTTTGGAGCAGATCTCTGCAGATCCACAAAGATGTACGGTCTTGTAGTGATGCTATATAGATATATAGATGACTTCTTAAGTCTTTATGATGATTCTATAAGAATTCCTAAAATTATATCAATGATTATTAAGCTCTTTTATAATGAGACTACTATTAGGTCCCTATCTCATAATCAAAACTGCAATGAGAACTCTGCCAGTCTCATTAACTGAGTGTTATCAGTTAATTGCCCCTAGATAGTAACCAGACCTTCTCCTGCTCAGGGCACATTCCAAGAGTTCGTAAAACAATTAACTAAAGGTCACTAAAAGAGAATTCATGATTTATTATAGGTACCAGAACAGAAAAGAAAATATTGCCTGAGTTTATCTATACAAAACTTCACTAATTTCTTAAGTTATAGTTTTAAATCTTCAGCAAACCTGTGGAGCAGACAGGTAATGAATGTCTAGCTATATAATTACTCCAAATGGATATGCATGTACACATTCCCTGTTATAAACTTCTATTTCAATTTATGATTTGAATTTTGGTGTGAACTTGTAATGAACTTTGTAACATGTGACCATGTACTCTGAAAGATGCATATATACTGAAGACAAAGACAAAGAGAGTAGTAGTCGCTAGCAGCAGAATAGTCTGTAGACATTCGTTAGGAGCTGTTCATCCTTCCCTTTCCTTTCCCCCTGCCTAGAATTTTTCCCTTAGAATTTTTCCTTTGTTAGAATTTTTTCCTTTTCCCCACTTAGGACTGTTCCTTCTTTCCCCTCAGATAGCTTTCATAGGATACTTTTTACAATTAATAATAAACTCTATAGCAACTTCTTTAAGTATCTTTTCTTCCAGCAACCTCAGACTAGCAAATTAGAACCCAGTAGTTCCTCTGAGAGAATACAAAGGCCATTTGCATAATCCTCTGCTGTTAGGCTACAGGTGTTAATCACCCTAGCCTGCAGTCTTTTACCCTCAGAAGAAGTTTTTAGGACTTTTTAGAAGTTATCATCAACATTCTAGTACAGGTCAGGGAGCCAGAAAACCCTGGGACCTTCAGACTTTAAAGTCATCACCATAGTTCTACTCTGTGCCCCTGCAGCCACCCTCTCAGAGCCGGGTGGCCCCCTGCAGCTATCCTCTAATAACTTCTCTGTATTTTTGAGACAGGGTCTCTCACTGAACCTGAAGCTTACCAAGATCATTGTTTGGTTGCTAGCTACCTCCCAGTATCCTGTCATCAGTTCATGGTTACAGGTATGTGGTTGTAGTAAGCTCTCATGGGGCTTGGGGTATTTGAACTCAGGTCTTCTTGCTTATATGGCAAGCACTCTTGTGAGCCATCTCCCCAGCCCAAGACCTTCTTATCTTCTTTACATATAGATAAAATAATTCAATCCTTATCACTTCTTCTGTGTTGTATTTTATATAGAATTCATGTACTCTCCTTCTTCTGAATTTGATACTTAAAATAGTGAACAAATTTTATAGCTAAATAAATGAAAAAGCCCAGTCAACTAATATTTTAAAAGAGAAGAAATAAATAAAATGAAGGTGAGATTTAAATAGGATTCTAAATCTTGCAGATTGTCAAGTAAGAGAGACTATTTTAACAAGGCTGCCAATTCATCTACTTAATGGGTTAATGGAAATTTGGTTTAAATAAATTGATCTGGGATCTGGGAGCCAATCTGATTTGCAAATTTGTAATTTGTTCTTAGTACCTGTACCTTTGCCCCTACCTCTTGGGATTTTGAGTATTTGAAAATGGCATGACGTTGATTAAAAGCACAGACATGCGCCTGCTTCCCTGGCTCTGAACATCACTCACCTGAGGTCTTACATTGGTTATTTTACATTTTAGACTCAAATTCCTTGCCTATAGAATAAAGATAATGATACAGTTAACCCATAGGGATTTGTGAAGATTAAATCAGTTAATATTTTCAAATGACCTCAAATAGGCCTAGACTCTCAGTAAACACCTGTGCAGACTGAATATCAACTACTCTAGTCCTCTGCTCAGCCTGGCAAATGACTGCCTTTTCAGATACTAGAAGCACTGACAAAGAAACTTTCCACATGAGGAATAGTATAAAAGGACACATTGACGCTGTAACTGGTAAATAAGAGGAACTCATGCCTAACATGCAGGAAATGTATGACTTTCTTTTTTATTTTATGTTTAGGTGAAGAAAAACTCACATAGTTTTACAAAAGAAGTTTAAGATTTAGAAAATAAATCAGAATTTGAACACTAACATTGAGGCTGGATAGATGTACTTTTCAAAGTACACTGACACTGACGTGTTATCTAAATTGTAAAAAGATTTATAAATGTATTTTATATATTTTAAAGCCAAAGAGATGTTTAAGATGGATATCACTGGACAAATATTTTAGGGCTACAAATAAAAATGTAAACAAACAAACAAAATTCAGTTGAAAAGACTAGGAAGCTCCTATACGATAGAAGAAGAAAAAGAAGAGAAAGGAGGAGGAGGAGGGAAGGTGGGAGCAAGGAAAGGATAGAGGGAGGGAGAGAGGAAGGGAAGGAGCAAGAGAGTGAGAAAGGAAGCAAGGAGGAAGGAAGGGAGAGGGAGGGAGGAAGAAAGAAAGCAAGGAAGAAAGGAAAGAAAGGAAGGAAGACCAGAATTTTTAAAAAGAGAGAAAAAAATTCCAGGATATCAGAAGTTAATTTAGGCTGCATTTTCTCAGGAACAGAAAGTTCTTAATAAAGTTGCCTAGACAACAGCAGTTCAGTCCCCAGGCAAGTGCCCCTTTGATTTCTCTCACTATCTGGCACCAGTTCACATGGAGCCCATAAACAACTTAGAGGCCATTCAGGGCCTTTTGCAATTACAGGTGGGTTCTGTTAATAGACCCAGGTGTCTACTAATGGAAGGCTCAACACACTGAATTCAGCTGGTTCAAGATGTGGGTAGGATTTGGGTCATGATGTGGCAACTGGTGCATACGAGGAATCTTATGGACTCAGAAGCAGAGTCAGCTATAACCAGTCCTCCCACACACAAGGAGGCCGGACAAACAATGTTCGGAAGGACACAAGGTTTGCTCTGGTCCTATTCACTCCTTCCTCAAAAAAAATTTTTGGCATTTTCCTTTTCTTCTTCCATATGAGCATGTGTATGTTTTTTAATGAGGACTCGGTTAATAACATTTGGTATACAGAAGTATCTGTTGGGAAAACAGGGTATTTTTGAATCTGAAGGATTCAGATCCTGTAAATCTCCTTTGTGGCATTTTAGCACCATTTAAAGTCAGTTGTTGGTTCCCTTCCTGAATGTCTCTCTTCTCTTCAAGCCTGGTAGTTTCTAGAAAAAAAGATTGCATTTATTTCTCATTCAAATATAACCTGTGTACTTGATGTCTCACACGAAAGTGGTGTCTCCAAAGTGAATGGATGAATTGCCATCTAAGAAAGCAATGCCAGTTCAAAACTATAGACATTTATTCCAATGCTATGACTTAGTTTGAAAAAAAAAAAACTTCTCTTAATTATATAGGAAATAATTTGACAAATCTTTTCAGTTATCTAAATAAAAGAAAATCATGGAGAATAAAACTTAAAATATATGAATGATCATGTTTCAGACTTAGAAAGTAAGAATTCTGCTTTGAAAAAGTTAGTGGTATGTGGTTATAACTTTCAGTGGATCTTTAGCCCATGCAGATCATGTTGGAATAAAAACAGATAAATAGCTAGATAGGCATAACATAAGTAATGAAAAATACATATTAGGTCATTAATACTAGGTAATATACAGCATTAATATATTTGCCGCATAATGTATAATGATATTCTGTGTGTATATCACAGAATGAAAGTCTCTAGTTTCATCATGAATTATCCCCTAATTTAGCTGCTGAAAACTCCTTATATTTCAGTGTCTCCATCAAAATCTAGTGAAGCTTACCTAGATAATTCCAGTTCAATGCCTCTCAAGATTTTGGATATAGCACTTTGGTCACCTGAAAATGACTGGAGTGGACCCACAGCACTCACTATCTAATGTACAGTCACGTGACTGCCATGTGGCTAAAACCATGGAAGCATAACCATAACCATAATGTAGTATAGCTGAAAATCTTCCCTCGTGTCCTTCAGAATGCAGTGCCCTCCCTGACTCTAGCCACTAGCCACGACTGGCTTGTCCTCTATCTTGTGCCTATATGTTTGCACATACACTTCTCGTCAGGCTACTTCATCGAACATAACATTTTCCTGAGATTCATCCATGGTGCTATACATTCTAGTAGCATGCTTCTTTTTATTCCTGTTTTTTATTGCTTTATTTCTAAGTAGCATCTCATTGTGGGAATGCATAGCAACAGTTTCAATTACTCACCAATTGATGGATTATGAGATGCTCTTCCATGTTTCCAACCACAGTTGCTCTTCCCCAGTCATATTTTGACAGTTGTCTGGATGTACAGAG
Source organism: Rhabdomys pumilio (assembly GCA_030674055.1). NCBI lineage: Eukaryota > Metazoa > Chordata > Mammalia > Rodentia > Muridae > Rhabdomys > Rhabdomys pumilio. Next base: position 75,183,654 of record JANHMN010000010.1, read on the forward strand.
TCTGTATGTATACACATAAACGGATAGGTTTGTTGCATTTACGGTGAATGCGAATTGAACTTGGTAAACAATGTTCTGTTTCTGGAGTCTCTGGTAACATTTGACATTATTGCTAATAATTTGTTAGATTCAGCTTTCTGCCTCTTTACCAGCCATTCATTTTGCCATGTCTTTTGTTCTTTTGCCTTAGTCATTCCAGTAAGTATAAAAATTTGCTTAAAAGTTGCATAGCTTTAGGTTCACTTATTTTATGTACTGCTGTTTTCTTGGTCCAGTCTGATGTTGATTACTCTATATTGAGTTACTTGTCTTAGTGAGGGGTAGAAAGCTAAAAATACTACAAGGCTGATGCTCTCATCTGTCTGGAATGAAGATTATTAATGGTAGTAATGGAATGGCCTGAGTGTAGTGTAGACTAAGGAGCTGCTGTTCTGTATAGGTACAGATGCTGAGTAAATCTGAAAAACTCAGTAGTTTGAATGCAAAAACTTTGATCTCAGGGAACATTCTAGTGAATAACAAGGGGAAGTGTATACACACACACACACACACACACACACACACACACACACACACACACA
>JANHMN010000010.1:75184244-75214064 GCA_030674055.1 Rhabdomys pumilio
ACACACACACACACACACACACACACACACACACACACACACACACACAGCCCCTGGAAATAACATAATAGAAAATGTTTTTTAAATGATACAATATTGCTGTTTGATTGTAAAATGTTTGCACTCTCAGTTTATGTTTTTCTTTTCTTTTTAAATTAGATGTATTTACATTTCAAAAACTATCCCCTTTCCCAGTTTCCTCCCTCCAGAATCCCTTTTTCCCATTTTTTCCTCCTGCTTATATGAGGGTATTCCCCCACTCATCCAATCCCGCTTCCCTGCCCTGGCATTCCCCTACACTGTGGCATCGAGCTGTCACAGGACCAAGGGCCTCTTCTCCCATTGATGCCCAATAAGGCCATCCTCTGCTACATATGCAGCTGGAGCCATGAGTCCCTCAATGTGTACTCCTTGGTTGTTTAGTCCCTGGGAGCTCTGGGGGTTCTGGTTGGTTGCTATTGTTGTTCTTCCTATGGGGTTGCAAACTTTTTCAGCTCTTTCAGTCCTTTCTTTAACTCCATCACTGGGGACCACATGCTTAGTCCATCCGCTTTGAGCATCCATCTCACACATAGTATGTACTCACTGATAAGTGGATATTAACCCAAAAGCTCGGAATACCAAAGACACAATTCACAAACCACAGGAAGCTCAAGGAAAAAGACAAAAGTGGAGGTGCTTCAATTCTTCTTAGAAGGGATAACAAAGTACTCATGGGAGAAAATAGGAAGACAAAGTATGGAGCAGAGACTGAAGGAAAGACCATCCAGAGACTATCCCACCTGGGAATCTATCCCATATATAGTCATCAAACCCAGACACTATTGTAGATGCCAAGAAGTGCATGCTGACAGGAGCCTGATATAGCTGTCTCCTGAGAGGCTCTGCTAGGGCCTGACCAATACAGAGGCGGATGCTCATGCTTATGTTTTGCATACTGATCTTTGTTTATGACACTGTTCTGAGAGCTGTGAAGACTTTAGCAAGTTTCATGTATGAGTAAGAACAATAAATCACTAAGAATCACATTTGAAGGATGTACCGGACCTGAATCTGAAATAACACACCTTGCATCCTATTTTCCATGTGAAAGATCTCTGGTCCACTATAATGTCACAGTAGATGGAGCTCTAACCATAACCTCCAGCCCCTAACCCCTAATCTTAACCATAACCATAAATCCTAACTCTCTGGACACAAAAGTTACAGAAATTGAGCTAAGAATGATCCTAAAACCTTCTAACTTCTATGGGAGAACTATCAGAATATCTAAAGTTTCTATAAAAGCTTCACCAAAAAAGGCAACCAAAAGTCTTTCTCAATTACACTTCACATGAACCACAATAATGACCAGATCAATATGCTATCCCCAATGGTGTAATGTTGGAGGTAACCAACAGCTCTCTCATTACTTAAGGTTTTGTCAGTTGGGAAGAAATTCATGTCTGCTCATATAAACCTACTGAACCACCCATGGCTGGAATAATCACAGACCCTAGACCATAACATGCTATTGACATTTTTCTAAAACAATATAGTTTTACCTTTTTCTAAATATGTATCCTTATACCCATGGACCAGTGTGTCTCTCAGTCTTCATTAAGAAACTCCTTTTTTGCAGAGAGATATTTTACAAAAACCAGCAACCGACTAAAATGTAGAGAATAACTGAGCATGTGCCCAGGCTCCATTTGCATTTTTACAATGTAACTACTAAACCTAACGATCAAGCAGCATCAAAGAAGAGGATAAGATCCAGAGAATCAGAATGTCCACCCAAGACAGTATCACATGTCAAGGAAACTGCAACCATGAAATCTCAGCGGTACAGTTTCCTAAAGAAGACCTGCATAATAACCAATGGCCATAGGTAAAAGTTTCACAAGGTCTCCCTACCCTAGATGAAGAGCTACAGGCAGTGGATGGCTACTGAAGAAAAGAGAATCAGTTTCAATTAGGGACAAATCCTTGATAGGCTATCAAATCCCTAATGGTCCAACCCAGACACATGTACACATATATTAGAATTACTAAAAGGTTGGGTGGGAGGAAGAGAGAGGAAGAGAGAGTGAGAGAGTGAGAAGGAGAGGGAGAAGAAGAGAGGATAGATGGATGTGTGTGTCTGTGCGTGTGTGCCTGTGCATATGCATGTGTGTGTGTGTGCTTGTGTGTAACAGTAATAGTTACAGAAAAAGAAGTCATGAATTTGAATGAGAATGGGGCAGAAATAAGAGTTATTGAAGGAGGAAAAATAAAAGAATAGAAATGATATAAATATAGTGCTTCTGGTATGAAACCAATAAAATTCTTAAAAGATACACAACAATAACAAAACTCCTTCTGTACAGCAAGAAAGTTGGTGAAAATTGCTGTGGACAAATCTAACTCTTGGGAAAACAGTAAAGAAAAAATGGAGGATAGAACCTCAGGAAATGCACTAAATTTTCATTTTTATGCTTTAAATCTTAAGACACTAGCCTGGAACCACCATGTCTATGGCTAACTTATGTCAACTAATAAAAACAAGGCAGGGGAAGGTCGGCAATGATGTGTGATCAGTTGGTTTTGTAACTTCTACTTTCTGAAGGACTTTTTGTTTGTTTGTTTCTGGTCTGTCCTGGATTCATCTAAGGCCTTTCCGGGCACAACTGGTATGCAGCTCACAGCACATTGGTGTGATGGAAATGGCTTGTGCTGAGGCGAGAGGATTTATTGTCAAATTTTCTGTGTTCTGTATCACAATCTCGGCTTCAAATTAGCTGTGTTGGGAGTATTTACACCAATAAAATGACCAACACTACAAATCATATTGTAGTTGTTTTCCCCCAGGTTAAAAATTAGTTGGTTGTGGGCAATGAATAAGCAGAACACATCACAGTTTGAGGGATTAGACAAAATAGATTTGTGGCTTTCTGAAAGTTGTCAGACAAGGTTCATGATACAGACATATTTGGCAAGTCTGCTTCCAAGTCTATAGATGCCTGAACATCTATTTAGTATTGCTCAGGGTTTTTTCACCCTATTCTTGTCATCTATTATTATTAAAAAACATGATGCCATATACCTTGCAACTAAAACGGTGGAACATGTTTTCAAAAAACATGTTTTAGTAGCATACAATATACCACATCACAACATCTGTATTTCCCTGAGAGGGTCTTAGAGCATTGAACTTTAGTATTACGGGACCCTAATATCTAGTGAAAGAAACACTTGATTAGATACAATACAACTAAAAGTTTGGATTTCGATTGATTTTTATGAGGGTTCGAATTTGAGAATTTCAAATAATTAATTTTGATCATACTCTTTCCCTTCCTGCAATTCCTTCCAGATTCTCCCTTTTTCTGACAAGAGAACAAGCAGGTTTATTATGAAGCCAAATATGTGTGACTATGTTTTCTAAATATCAAATTCCATGTTCAAATTTTGTATCAATTTCATGCAGTTTTCATAGCAGCAGAACAACAACAAAAAATAAAGGTTAGACCAAGACACTTTTTGAAAACATTGGTAAGAACATCACATACCATGGCTCTAGAAATCTTTTTACCTTCTTAGCCAACCAACCAACCAACTTCATTTTCTTTCTTTCTGTTAGAAAAAAAAGGAAAATATAAAAATCACACAAAAAGCCAAGAAGTTCTACTTATTTTGGCCAACTAATCCTAATTGTGAAACTAGCCCTGTAGTGTGGTTGATATACCCAGTGTCACTCTGTTAGAGGGAATGATTTGTCCTCTCTAGTCAGCTCCAGTTGCAAGTACTTTCTTGGCTAGGAGTGGATTATTTCCCCTTCTTCCATTTCTCTGTGCTGGGATATTTTCTGGCTTGAATTTGGGTAGATCTCATGTATTTTGTCACAGTCTTTGTGAGTTTTTGTGTGTATCATCTCTGTTGTTTCTAAATGATGCTGTTCCCTTGAAGTCATGTACCACTTCTGGCTCTTACAATCTCTCTACTCCTTCTTCTGCATAGAACCCTAAACCTTGAAAGAAAGAGGGTGATAAAATATCCACTTGATACTGAATATTCCAAAGTCTTTCTTTGCACATTGTCTAGTTATAGAATGAGAGGTTCTTTCTGCATACCGTGATGACCTGAAAGAATGCCTCTCCAGTAGGCTTGGGAACTGAGAATGTAGTTTTGTTTGTGCCCCAAGTCATTAATATCACTTGCTTTGTTTTGCTTATCATTTTGCACTTTGATTTCTGTACAAATGAATTAGGTGATCTTTTAGCTCTAGTGTTCTATGACTCAGAGGCATAAGATGTGTACACAGTACAGGAATGATTCATTCACTGGAAGGGTATTTCATGCCAAGGATATAAAGCTTTGCCTAGGGCCTAAAATGCGTATTTAACACCACCATGTCAGTGGCTGCAATGAGTCTAGATAGCTTCTTCCTTTTCTCCTTGGAAGAATATCACTTTTTACCTCTTTCACGCATCATTATAATCTCAACTTGAACAGTAAAGAAAACCATTCATAATCCCATAAAGTATATCTAGAATTAAACATGCTTTGAATGTGACTGATAAAGAAAAGTAAACTAAAACATCTTCACTTAGGCAGTCTAAGCCTTTATTATACCCAACACAGATCAGCTCAGAAGGAACCAGAATGGGTTCTTTGAAATGCAGCATATTTAAAGACACTCATCTGTATGTGCTATTCCAACTTGCTTTTTTTTTCTTTTCTTTTTTTTTTAATAATTCAGATCTTTAGATTTTGAATTAGCCAAGCTATTTTCTGGCATTCAGTTTTTAAATCCAACTCGATTTCCAATTTAAAAGTTTTTGTGTGAATTTCGGATGTATGATCAGAAAGACCACTGCTAGGCAAGTAACAACTAAGCAGAAAGAAAACTATGTCAAGTCTTCCAGCAGAGAAAAAAACGAGTTTTGACTTTTCCACAGCTATATGGTGAGCCTGGCAAACTTATTCACATTTTGTCACTTGTCCAGAAAGATGATGTCAAGATTACAGTGAAGAGTGTGCTCAGATAACTGGGGTGGAATTCTCCACACTGTGGGGTTATTTTTGTATAGAATTTACTACTATAAAAAACTTGGGCTTAATTTGCTAACTCCCCCCCCTTTGTTAATATTGTTTTTCTCTTCTCAAACCTGACCCATTTATTAACCTTACAAGTTTAGTGAGTGCAGTAATAAAAAAATTAGGACACTCATGCCTCAATTCCAGAAATTACAAATCTCTTTTAAGTTCATTTACCAGGGGCTTTGACTCGTGAACTACACCGATATGTATCTCTCTTTACCCTTTTGAAGCTTTGAGATGGATATTGGTTCCTACCTTCCAGTAAGAACCTAGTGCTATGCTCCTAAGGGTAATTTCTATACATAAGCTCAATTTAAAACTTTACATTAAAGAAAAAAACCTACATTTTATGGATGATAGTGTTACTACCATGCATGTCACCTTGCTTAATTCATTATAGTATCTTCATGAAGTATCTTTGCCATACAGAAAATAAAACCTCAGATTAAATTAATTGCTCAAATTGTTGATTTATTAAATGAAAAAACTGATAGTTTCAAGCCCATTTATTCTACCTCTAATACTACATCCTCAGCTCTCAATTCTACTAGACAGGTATTCTTCCACAAACTTCTTCCTGTTTTACCTAAGTTCCTCTCCATGTAATTGAGTCTTTTATTTGCAATAAAAAGACAAAACTTAGTCCTAGAAGTATAAAAGTTGAATTAAGGCATTGGAATGTACTATGAACATCACTAAAAGCTAGTTGTCCTCAATTCTCTCTGCCCCACATACCTGATATCCTTCATTAAAGGATGCCTTCTTCACACATGTAGGAAATCCTAATGGGAAACATCTAAAACCTCCCCCCTTAACTTCTATAAACACATGACCTAATTGGGTAACTATAACCCAAAGTCACTGTTTTTATCATCCATTCAGTGAGCTATTCACCAGGATCAGCTGATCTGGTGAGTCGGCCTAGAGAGAAGTGTTTATTTGACATCCAGTCAGTGGCAAGACTCAAGCAGGTTGTTCCTGCCAGAAGTAGGTACTGGACTCAGAATATGAGTAGCACCATGCCTGTGTGTACAGAGCCATGAAAGACACAAAGCAGGGAGATCTGCCTTTGCAGAGGTCACATTTGTACACACAAATCAGCTTTGTGAAGGCTCCTGAAAGCCTGTTCATGTCTCTTAGTCAATTATCTCACACAGTTTTCTTTGCTACACTATGCTTTTATCCTGCCTAGGTGGCCTTTAATTGTTTTCCCATTTAAAGCCAGTTCCCTGCATTCATAATATAAGGATATTTTTAAAAGTACCTGAGCTAATTAAGTATAATATAAAAATTCATCTTGAAAATACTTGTACTGATTTGTCTGTTGCTATAAGGGCTTGTTGCTGTTTTAAACTAATACACTTGCATTGTCTTTTCTGGAAAGCATGAAAGCTGTCATTGATTCATTCTAGTCTCAGAATTCCACTCTTTCCTCCAAACTAATAAAGCTCATAAATCTAAAATGCTATTGGTTGGATTTTTTATAGTGAAAGGTATAAAATTTTGATAAATTAATCAAAATATGAGATGCTGCTGAATCAAGTCCACCTTTCCACATTCTTCCAATGAACTTATTTATCTCTGAAAAGAGATCACTCTCCTTTTAAAGTCTTTTAGAAGTGGCATTCCAGCAGATCACAAGATATGTAAGAGCTGAGTGTACTTACATAAGTGACACATGACCCCTGCAAACCACACATCTTCCCTACAAATGTACCAGAGTTAGCTGTGGTCACATTAGCTTCTGTCTCAGCCTCCATGTCTCTGTCTCTGTGGATATCTGATTCTTAGGTCTACAAAAATTTCCTCATCTTCTAGCCACTCCTCAGACACAGGAGCGTATGCTCTACTCCACACCTGCTTCTGCAAATCATATACTCTCCTGAGCCTGAGGGCACAGAGCTCTGCTCTCTGTATGTAGTGCTAGACTTTATGTATATAATGCTGGCTTTTAATGACAGCTCACAGGTCTCCTTGGGAAACACTCATGGTTCATTGCATTGCACGTGAGCATGTGGGTTTAGATCTATAGAATTACCTCAGGGGCTGGGAAAGCTGGAATCCAGGGCAGCAATTTCTCTCTCTCTCTCTCTCTCTCTCTCTCTCTCTCTCTCTCTCTCTCTGTCCTCCCTCACTCCCACCCTCTCCCTTCATCCTCCTCCCTTCATCTCTTTCCTTCTCTCCCCCTCCCTATCCCTGTCCATCTCTCTCCTATCTCTATCTCCATCTCTATCTCTGTTTCCATTTGCATCTCTACCATCTGTCATCCTGGACTGTTTTCTTAGAATCAACTTCAGGGAAACAAGCAAATATTTTGCAGTACAGGGGAAGTGACCTCCATCCAGTCTGAAGCAAATCCCTAAGCTTAACTGAGGCACAAGTTGCAAGATGAGCAGCATAAAGAGGGGCATGCACGTGCTGCATAAGGAGAAACACCACAGCACCTGTGCCTAGTATTAGCTTCTCATCTGCTATGCCTCCGCCGCCATTCCACTCCCATAGCTATGTACATTGTTTTTCTAAAACAGTTACTTAGAAAATGTTCTCTCTTTCTCTCTCTCTCTCTCTTCTCTCTCTCTCTTTCTTTCTCTCTCTCTCTGTGAGAGAGAGAGAGTGTGTGCACATGCACTAGTAAACAGCTATTGCTCCATATTGCTCTTGAGGTAGGGTCTCTCACTGAACATAACCTCACCATTTTTCAGTGATGCTGGCAGCCAGGGAACTCCAATGATCCCCTTACCCCCTCACCCCTCTCAACTGTTGCATTACAGTCACTCATAGCATTGCTTGCCTTCTTATGTGGGGCCTGGAGATCTGAGCTTAGGTCATTATGTTTGTACAACGAACATTTTATCCACTGAGCCATCTCCCCAACCTGAAACAGTCTTTTCTTTTCTCTTCAAGACACTATTCTCTGTATCTTCGTTCTCATTCTTTATAGCTAAGTATTATGTAAGTGAAATACTAAACCACTTTGTAATCTCATGTTGCTCTATTCTGACAGAGTTGGTGGGTCATCAGTACTTGTGTGAGGCTCTCCTACTCCTCTGTGTTTTACTAGATCTCAGGCTCTGCAATGCAGAGCCAATGCTATTTCCAAGCATCCACGAGTTCATCTACTGCCCTTAGTGTTTCCATGGCATGTCTCTCAAGGTTGAAAGGAAGTGCCATCCTTTCAAGCAGGGTTTCTGAGTAGCTTCCTGACTGGTCACTTCTACCCTTTCCTACCAGCCCATCCCAGTTCCCATACCCTATCTCAGTTGACTTTATAAAGCTTTATGGTTTCAATGCCACGGTTAAGTTATTTGTTTTGATTTAAATACTATGATTTAGGAAAGTTTTATATTTACAAAACAAAACAGACAGCACAAGCATAACAGAGAATTCCTCCCAACCCTGCACCCAATTTTAACCTATTAGAATTATGAGTTCTAATTAGAATTATGAGTTCTAATCCTACATTAGAATGATGAGTTCTAATATGAGCCCATTACTAATTACTGAGCCCATTGTTTATTTAGATATCTTTTGTTTTTCTTAACAAATTTCAGCGCATATGGCAGTAGGCAATTACCATAAATAGTATATATATGACTATTTTTAAATTAGTTAATATCATTTTCCTTTCCAGGTCTCAAGTTTCTACCCATATCCAACAGTGACTGAGGATGAATTTTAGCTTGCTGAAGTTTCTGTTTCATCTTCTGTGAATGAGAGCTAAGAGTGATATATTTCAAGGGAGATCACTGTGGAGCCCTTATATAAAGAGCTAAACACAACTTGAGAAGCCCACCAAGCATCATCTCTTAATGTGGGGGGGAGGAGTCCGCTGGCAGGGCTGGCAGCTGGGTCCGCACCACCGATGGAGGAGGGTCCCACATTCACGCAGCCGCCACAGGCCGTTGGCTGCAGTTCAAGGTTCCAGGGTTCCAAAGGCTGGAATCTGGCGGTGGCTCAGGAAGGTCCAGGCAACATGTGGAGTCCGGTTTTCCAAAGCTTTTATTGTTCATGGTGTGGTGAATGGGTGTAGATGGTGTGCGCTCCCCCCAAAAGCCGGGCTCACCTGGCATTTTATAGGGAGTGGGAAGAGGTCAGGGAATAACTTAATTAGCTATGTCCCCCAGCCTTTAGATAACTCATTAATATTTTAATCTCTGGAGGTGAAGACCTCTACCTGTGCTATGTGATAGATGGTGCAGGTTAAATGACCAAGGCCCGACATCTTAACAGTACTGTTCATGAGCTTCTTGGATAAAGTCAGAACATGGATCTTGCGAGGAAAGATGGATAGCCAAACAGTTTCCTGGTCTACTCTGTACAGCTTACCATGATTGGTGTGCTCTCTCTTGTTTGTATTTAAGAACTTTCCACAGCCCTCCATGGCTCATCTTTGATGATTCAGGCTAACTCAGTCTGGCTTTCTTTGAAATTTCCACATCTTTTCCTTCATCTCAGGTGGAGCAAAAAGTGGAAAGCAGATACAGAAATAGGACTGTCTCACTGGTATCTGTTTCTGGACTCTTTCCAGTTGGTACTTCGCTAACAGCTGCTTCTTAACCACAAACAAGAGTGTCAAACTCATTAATACTAGCTGCCACCTTCACATACTTTCTTCCTTTGGCAGGATGTGTACTTGAACTTTTTTCTCAAATGCTCCAATAACTACCCAGACTGGCCTCACAGCCTCCTATACAAGGCTGCTCCTGGTAGGAAATAAGTCAAATCCTGACTTACTAGGAAAAATGTAAACATAATTCTTTGATACAAAGAGCAAGCATAAAACAATTTTTATGACACATAGTAAGAGATTGTAGGAACAAATTAAAAAACAAAGGAAAAGAAAACCTCAGCAGTGTTATGTCACAGGAATTCCACTCTGCCTTCCCCTCTGATCCTTGTGGCTCATGTTAAAACAACTCAGACAAGACACAGAGGGCATAGTATAAAAAACAGTTTATTGCAAAGTAAAGGAAAGAACACTCTCTCAAAGGTCACAAATGGACAACAGCCAAAGAAACCATTGTGCCATCTACATATTTAAGTAGACTTTGTACAGTTTCTAGCTACACAAAAAGTGCAGCTTCTCTTAAAAATGTTTTCTTGTCCAGGTAATTAATTGGCTCTCTTGGATCACCTCTTAAGGGACAAGACAGTGACATATCTGTTCTTTACCAGAAAAACTTTTATTAGTAATTTTATAATAAGCTATTCCCACCCCGACTAGAGATACCCCTCAGATGCAACCTTCTGATGAGTAATTAGAGACATGAAGTTTTAGTTCTTACTGATTATGAGTGATGGGTCCATCTATGATGACCTTCAAGCCTATTAGTGTCTACCATCTCTCACCATCTTATTCCCAAATTAATTCAGTAGCTAAGACATTTGACAAAACTCTCCCCAGCTCCACTCTTCCACATTAGATAGGTTCGTTAGGGGAACAGAATAGATAGATGATTTGTATATTACGAAAAGGGAACTAACTATAATGGCCTACAGATTTTGGGGGCTGGGTCGTACACCAGTGACCATTTGCACACTGGAGAGGGTAAGAACATCTGACTTTCCCACCCAGGAAACTCCTAAGCAGTTCCAACTTAGGGTTGAGGAGCCAGGAGATTCCAAGAGTCAATGGTCTTCGAAGCTGGAATCAAATGTCAGGGAGGTGTGTGTGTGGGAGCAGCCACAGGAATAGAGACAGGTACATTCACTGGTTACAAATGGAAGAAGCGAGAGCAACCCTGCTTTCTCCTTTGACCTTGTGATAGTTTTGCTTCTTGGAGGAAAGTATTGACCACTCTGAGGTGTGGCTGCCTTTCTTTGGTTAATCCTTCCCAGAAGTACCCTCCTAGAACTGTAGGAGATGTATCACTTACTTGATTCTAAGTCACATCATGATGACAAACTTAACCTCTACTCCTTCTCCCCTAAATGTGTATCACTGTTATATGCTGTAAAATAGAGAGAATGTGTATGCATGTGGTATATAGCAGTTTGGGGGGCTTAGAAATTAAGGACATAAGATACAAATAAATTCAGGAGTAGTTCATTTGTGCTATGTTTATGTATCTCCGTTAAGCACTAGAATTTAGCTTTTCTTAAGTTTATAATCTTGATTAATGTTTAAAGACTCTGGAAATTATATCCTTTGAGCAATGTAATTTAGAGCGACACAGCATGTAGTCATTGTTAAGACACCCAAATGCAACCTTCCCTCTTGAGATGCCCATATTGTCACTGGGGTGTGCACTGTCCCCCTGTGCTTTCTCCTAATGACAGCACTTTGTTGAATGTGTGAACAATCCCTTAGTTCTACCTCTTAAACTAGCAAACTGTGTTCCCAATTGATTTCTCTTGAAGTTCTTTACTGCTTTTAGTTACCGGCCTTGCTTTACTTGAGTGAAGGTCCCTACGTGGGACACTGATAAATACTAGTGTCAATGCGGGCTTGTGTTCTCCCACTGGCACTGATAGTCTTGAAGCTGCAGCACCTTGGATTCCAAGAAGAGCAAAATACCAGAAGACAAACAGTCTCCTCAGATGAGGGCCTTTGTCCATGGAGTGAAGCTTTATCTGGGAACAGAATTATCTTATAGGAAACAAACTTGTCCTCTCCTTTACTGATAATAGTGACAGACTGAGAATTTGTCTGATACTTTTGCGGAATCATGGCTGAGACTATATTAGGCCAGTGATGACCTAGGAGACATCCTGACTAGAACTACTTAAATGCATATACTTATTACCCTCAAATTAATCCTGAAATTCATGTCAGTACCCTGTTGTTTGACTTTTGATAACTGGACCACTTCCTCTATTCCTTTCTCTTCCCTAAGTTGATCCAATGAATAAACTTCCTCTCTCTGTACTCTGTTCCACTACACAGTTCTCTAATTGATGTATCAGGATGGGTAGGCACCTTACTCTGTTTGAACTTTTGGAAACCCAGGATTCTGTTCCAAAAAGTGTAAAAGTTGCTAAAAACTTTCATGAATATCTGATTTTAAAAATCCAACCTTTTAACTGCTAAACAATTTCCCATTATCTAGTTGATCATTTGCATCAAACAATTAAATAAATAAGAGGAGAATAAAGCCAAGGTTATAGAGATGTGTGCATGGCAAGGACCAACCAGAGATGTGTGCATGGCATTGCAGCTGTACATACCATTAGAGACTATTAGTACTTTCATGTTGCAAAGAGGGAAGCTGACATTTGCAAGGCCAAGAAACTTTACAAAGGAATTCTAAAGCCAACCAAATTGCTTTCTTGCTGCTAGGACATGATCTTCAGAAATATTTAGAGAGATTCATTTTAAAAGCAAGTTAAAGTTTGGTAGACATGACTCACAGAGGGCTAGGAGACCTACTTTTTTATTTTAGTGGAGATTTAGAGAACTATATTTTTAAAAGGTCTCCAGGTGGTATAGATGTTTTCACAAGTATACAGATGGCAAACAGCACACAACTTCAGATTTGTCTTGTAGAGAGGTTCATCCTTTCATAATACTGAATTTCTAGGACACTGTGGTGGCTTCCTTATTTTCTATGCTTTTAAAAAGTTTTTTAACAATTCATACATTTATATAATGCATCTCAGTCACTTCTACCCCTATTTTTCTCTTCCTCAGAAACCCTTATGCCCAAGAAGTTCCTGTTCTTCTCTCATGTCTTCTTTGGTGTTTAGTTTCTTGTTTGAGAGTAGGTGGAAAGTTAAAGGCTATGTAAAACCACTTACACAGCAGATTTCTCATCTGTTTTAAGCTCTTCCTCCACCCTTCCTTATAGTTGAACAACTCCCTAAACCCCTTTATAAGAACAATGCTGTCTGTTTCAAGGCAGAATCATAGCTCAAAGACAATGGGAGTCAGGAAACATCCAAGCCTGAATCAGCTTTGGGCTTTTGGTACCTGTTGAATATGCATGGTGTGCTCTGTGATCTGGAATTGAACATAAATGTATCACCTGTTCTTAAGTTTACCAATCATCTCTTATTCTTACCATCTTTTTCTATCATGCTTCCTTCTTTCTACATCATCATAATTCATGGTTTCAAAAAACAAAGTTCTTAGTATACACTTGTTTTAACACACACACAAAGAGACATACACACACACACACACACACACACACACACGCTTTAATAATGACTTGTCAGAAGAAAGATCCACATTAATTCTATTTTCTGGTTCTTTCCTAAATTTCTTCTCTATGCAAATTAAAACAGGATGGTTCTATCTTCCACTAGGAGACAAACTAATCAAACAGATTAATTCAAACCAAGCTATCAACTGCTGATCGTGAACTATTCAATACTACTCCTAGATGGACTGCCCTCAGTAATTCTCATATACAAATCTCCTGTACTATAAATATGGTATGCATTTACCAACCCGTGGAGCCTTTCAACTCTCCTAAAGCCATCATAATATGCACCCAGCTCCTTTTCTGCTCAAATCCATAGAACTAATGTTCTAATTTTCATAGATCCTGCTCTTCCCAGCCTAGAAATCACAAAGTTTATTATTTCTCTGACTCACCCTATGCAGTTTCACCTAGTTTATATTTCTGCATAAATTTGGGGCTATTTTAATGTACCTTTTCTGCACATTTTTACTCATAGCCTCCCCCTCCTTCAACTGGTTAGATAACTAACCCATGTATCCAAATGTAGATATGCAAATTAGAAATTGCAACAGGCTTCTTTTCTTACCAACTGCAGCAGGACATCGACCTGATTAACTCTTGTTTAAAACCCAGTCAGCAGAGAAACATTACAGCAGACATCTACCTTGTAATGGGTATCTTGTTAGATCTTTTCCACTGTTCAGATTGACAACAGGAAACCAAACATTAAAACTGCAGCCCACCAAATAGTACTGGGACTCAGAACTCACAGTGAAGGGAGATGCTGAGAGATAGTAGGCATGAAGACAAACTTTTGTCAGCATGGTACCCTATTCTGTAGAGTAAAAGCCAGATGGGCTATACAGGGTAGTAGTAAATCAATTGGCAGACTCTCTGCTTTCCAGGTGCCTCTATGTCCTGGTCTCCAGATGAGCCTCCTCATGAACCCTGCGCCTTTGGGTGTCTGCCTCCAGGTCATTTAACAGAGCAGGCAGGTACTCTATACTTTTTATTTTGCTGCCTGGGGTTTTCTTCACCAACTGCAACCAGAATCTTTCTCTGCACCTCAGTTCCTCAGTCTTGTTTTTCTATTTCTATCACGAGTTTTCCCCTACTGTGTTCTTGACTAACAGCTTATCTGTGCAGCATCTGTCAGAGCTTGCCTTTTCACAAAGGGTATTGTTATACTCTACTGTGTCACAAGTTCAAAGTCATGCTCAGTATTTGCTGAATAAGCAAAGAGGTTTTGATGAGCTAACGCTGAAATCATGACTGAAGCCTTAGAATATAGTTTGGTGTTTTTCTGTTCTAGGACTAACAATTGTGAATTCTTGTGAATTCTGAGAACACCCTTATAAGGACTCAAGAGGATGTAATATCATGTCATTAAATATTACGTGAGCAGGACACTGCCCAATACCAAAATACATTTAAAAGGAAAATCTATTTCTTTTCTATTTTCTCAGATTCCATCAGAGAAAAGACTCCTTTGAAAGTCGTGAAGAGGCAGATACCAGGTGGCAGCTCTGCCTCCAATCTCACAGAACCCAGAGGAAGCAGTCCTCCCAGGAACTCTAACCCTGGAAGTATCTTACATAAGCAGACAGCAACACCCATCTCAAACAGAACGTAACTGGTACCCAATAGGACCCAGGAAGTCACTCGTGGCCCAGAGCTCTGGTTCCTTCCTGTCTGCGCCTGAGCAATGAGCAGATTTTGGGCCTCAGCTCTAACCCCAGTAGTAACACCTACCCCACACAGTTCTGATACAACCAATATAATAGGAAAGAGAGGCTCCGGTCAGAGACAGGGCAGGTAGCACTAAGGAGATCCAGATGGCGAAAGGCAAGCACAAGAATATAAGCATCAGCAACCCAGGGTACTTGGCAACATTAGAACCTAGTTCTCCCACAGAAGAAAGTCCTGAATTCCTCATATCACTAGGAAAGCAAGATTCAGATTTAAAATCACTTCTAATGATAATGATAGAGGACTTTAAGAAGGACATAAATAACATTCTCAAAGAATTTGTGGAGAACACAGGTAAGCAGGTAAAAGCCCTTAAAGAGGAAACACAAAAATCCCTTAAAGAATTACAAGAGAACACAATCAAACAGGTGAAGGAATTAAACAAAACCATCCAGGACATAAAAGTGGAAGTAGAAACAATGAAGAAATCACAAAGGGAGACTACCCTGGAGATAGAAAACCTAAGAAAGAAATCAGGACTCATAGATGCAAGCATCACCAACAGAATACAAGAGATAAAAAAGAGATTCTCAGGTGCAGAAGATACCATAGAAAATATTGACACAACTGTCAAAGAGAACGCAAAATGCAAAATGTTATTAACACAAAATAGCCAGAAAATACAGAACACATGAGAAGACCAAACCTAAAGTTAATAGGTATAGATGAGAATGAAGATTCCAAAATAAAAGGACCAATAAATATCTTCAACAAAATTACAGAAGAAAACTTCCCTAATCTAAAGAGTGAGATACCCAGAGACCTATAAAATGCCAAATAGACTAGACCAGAAAAGAAATACCTACAGTTACATAATAATCAAAACACCAAGTGCACAAAACAAAGAAAGAATATTAAATTCGGTGAGGGAAAAAGGCCAAGTAACATATAAAGGCAGACCTATCAGAATTATACCAGACTTCTCACCAGGTAATATAAAAGCTAGAAGATGCTGGACAGATGTCATACAGACCCTAGGAGAACAAAAATGCCAGCCCAAGCTACTGTAACCAGCAAAACTCTCAATTACCATAGATAGAGAAACCAAGATGTTCCACAACAAAACCAAATTTACACAATATCTTTCCACAAACCCAGCACTACAAAGATAATAGCAGGAAAGCTCCAACACAAGGATGGAAATTATACCCTAGAAAGAGCAAGAAAGCAATCCTCTTCCAACAAATCCAAAAGAAGATAGCCACACAAAGATAATTCCACCTCTATAACCAAAAAACAGGAAGCAAAATCACTGTTCCTTAATATCTTTTAACATCAATGGATTCAATTCCCCAATTAAAAGACATAGGCTAATGGACTGGATACATAAACAGGACCCAGCATTTTGATACATACAGGAAACCCACCTCAGTGACAAAGACAGACTCTACCCTAGAGTAAAAGGCTGGAAAGCAATTTTTCAAGCAAATGGTCCTAAAAAACAAGCTTGAGTAGCCATTCTAAAATCTTCAGCCCAAGAACACAAAGGGAGGGACTCATGGCTCCACCTATATAGGTAGTTGAGGGTAGCCTTGCCAGACATCAGTGGAAGTGGACAGTCTTGGTGCCTGAAAGCTTGGATTTCCTAGTGTTGGGGGAATTTCAAGAAGAAGGAGGCGGGAATAGGAGGATGGTGGGAGCACACCCTCATAAGTAATTAGAGGAGGGGATATGGGATAAGGAGTTAGGCATCAGTGTAAGTGGAGGGCCTTGGTGCCTGAAACTTTGGATTCCCTAGTGTTGGGGAATTTGAGAGCAGGGAGATGGGAATGAGAAGATGGTGGGAGCATGCCCTCATAAAAACTCCCAGAATTATATGGATTAGACATGACAGAGGCAGGCCACCAGAAGACTATATTCTAGAATTCAAACAAAAAATTATCTTGATACTAAAATTTGTTTTGAGAATTGTATATTGCAGAATACACAGCCTTGGTGTATTTACTCATCAAGTGAGCTGAGCAGACCTGCTTGAACCTCTGATGTCCTGGAATTCCAGCTGGATGCAGTGAAGACACAGCGTCAGAGGCTTATCAACTTATGCTTTCTCCCACATTTCTTCTAATATCTCAATGCCCGTAATCAGCTTAAATAAGTTAATGAAGAGTTGGCTCCCCTATTCCCTGGGCTTGGGGACTGAGGTGGTTAATATTGGGCTGTCTTTCTAGGGGAAAGTATTGGTTTTATTGGAACAGGGAGAATTAGCTAGGATTTACTGCATAGCCATAACCTATTGGTAGAAATATGTATAATTGTTACTAAGATGATGTTATAAATTTCTAAAATGGTATAAAATTTACTTTGATTTCAAATTTAAGGTTTTCATTGTTATGAGCTTCTTATTGATATAAAAGTGAGATGAATATTTATACTCTCATAGGCATTGTGCCTATATAACACATGTAGGAATACAAGGCTTAGACCCAGTCCTTCTTTAACTTTTTTAACTGATTTGAGATGGTTAGCCTTTGAGTTAAGGGCCTATAGCAAATTCGTGGCTTTGAGTTTATTGTTAGAGTGTTTTCTATATTTTATTTAGAAATAGTTGAGAGGAGTTAACAGACAACAGTCCAGATTACCTTACATGGATAGTTGGTTTTCAAAACGTGAGAAGTCCACAGAGTTGAAGTTCCAAACATTTCTGTATTAATGTTCATTTTGATTAGAGTCCTGACTGCTCCTGACAGCTTCCTGTCTTGGATTCTAAGAAGAAATTGAGCATCTTTGGAGTTACTCCAATTGTGGTGAGACACCCACTAGCAAGAATTGCCTCTTTTCATCTACAGACAAATTATTGTCCAGAAAGGACACACATGTGGAATAGTCGACTGACTGTATCTGCAAAGACAGAGTAATCAGCCCTTAATAATTCTGCATCGTTAGGTCTGTCAGATGATCCTGGGCCAGAAGACTCATATGCTCCAATGTTTTGTAGTATAAGGAGTATCCAGGTGTTCAGCGGTCTCTATAAATTGGCTAAGTTTTAGAAGCTATGCTTTGCGCTTCTCATAATTTTAGTTAACTCAGTCATTCTGGATTTCTGACGGGGTTGAAGACTTATAGTCTCATAGCCATCCAGGCTATTTACTTTAGAGAGAAAAGATTTGAGAGCACGGTTTTCAGCTGACATTCATTCTAAAGCCAAGAAAAAAAGCCAGGTTCAGAACTAAGTCTTTTAGTTAGGAGAGATGACAGAGGTTCTGGTTAGTCAACAAAATGATGGACTGAGTATTAGGACTATCTTGTACCTTACTGATATAAGTTGGTACAGTTATGCTCTAATTGTATTTTGAGAGAAAAGTTTTATTTTAACAGGAAGGGTAATATGTAGGAAGAGCTAATGTGGGAGGAGTACAGAGAGGAAAAGGAAAAGGAGAGGAGGAGCTAGGGGATGAGACAAAGAAAGGGGGAGGGAGAACATGGAGGTGTGTGTCTGTGTGTCTCCACCAGTAAAACATACTTGATATATCTAGGTTGGGTTTTGGGTTACACTTCTGGTTGATATTGACCATTACCAAACTTATAAAACCTTTCATTAGCATTTAAAAAATTGTATGAAAGCAAAAATGAGAATGGGGAATAGGATAGGGGTTTTCTAGGGAGGGAAAATGGGGAAAGGGGATGACATCTGAAATGTAAATAAAATATCCAATAAAAAATAAATTTAAAAAAATGGAAAAAAGAACGAAAGTCATGAAGACTTAGGAATTTAAATGAGGGAAAAAAGGACATAAAGTTGTAAGAGTAGGGCAGTGTGGCAAATTTGAAAGAATTGCGGTAGAAGAAAATGATCATAATATATTATATGCAAAAATGGCAAAAGAAAAAGAGGTGGAAAAGATATAAAAGAGAAAAGAGAAAACTAAAGTCAGTCCTAAATCCTGAGCAGATTTCAGAAATTTTAAATATTTTGCTTGTATTAATTTTACCTAATTTTTATTGATGAATGACAGAATTAAATATAAAATAATTTCTTAAAATTGCATTTAAATAAAGGCAGAAAAATAAGAAGAAAATGGAGAGGGGTATAGGAGGGGAACAGGAGAGAATGAAGGAAAAACAAGAGGAAAGAGAGGTGGAATGGAGGAAGAAATGACAAAAGGCAAAGAGAGAAGGGTAAGAAAGGAAAGAAGCTGGTTTATATAAAAGTGGCCTATAGATTCTGAAAAAAGAAAAAGAAAGAGCCCAGAAATTAGCTACACAAGCAAATACTCACACCCCATCCCTGCCAGATAGGAAGCATGTCTATCAAATACTAATCTGTGCTCTTGGTGGCATTGGAGGTCCCAGTTGGAATCCACAGGGAGAGGACTTTCTCCAAGATGTATGCTCTAAAATGCTCCCAGAGTGACAGCCCTGTGTTGGCAAGCTTACACAACAAAAAAATAAAAGGGGTCACTCTCCCACTCTCTATTGAGTTTGAGATTGCTATTTAGACAATGGTAAGAACAAAATACATTCTTGTGAATTCTGGGAGCAGCACCATAAGAGCTCCAAAGAATGTTATGTCATTATCTGATGTGCAACAATATGGACTCCAGTACTAATTAGCTTGTGTGTGTTGTCCATTATGCAATCTGTCTCATTTTGCCTTCAGGATACATCATACCAACTTACTAGTTGTCAAACTCTCAGGAGGCATTACACTTGACTCTATCTTAGCACAGAGCACTTGTCCTTCATTAAAAAAAAAAAAGAGCTCAGATATATTTGAACTGTAAACAAACAAACAAGAAATGAAGAACAAAAATAAAACACTAAAACAACCCCTTCTTTTTATTTTCCATTGTGTATTTGACTGTTTGAATGCAACTTTTTAAAGAAAAAATAAATTAAAAGACCATTGGGATACTTGATAGATAGAATAAAACTAAAATATACTTTTACCACCAAGGGCTGGTTATATAGTTATTTTTTTCCTTCAGTTCTGAAATTTATATTTTGTACTATACAAGAAGAAAACACAGACAGGTTAATATCTATTCTGATACACTTGCCCCTTTAGTTATCCTTGCAAATAGAATTTCAAAGAAAAATTGAAACACATTAATCTTTATTTAGTAATTTATTTCTTTCCCATTAAATGCATTAAAAGGGATATTCTTATAAATGACCTTGGACTACTTTCAATAGCCAACATCCTTTCTAGACAGTTTAAAGTTGGTTGGTTCATTGAGCATAATTTAGTCACTGGTATTATTTCTCATTCTGTTTGGCCACAGGCCTTCAAATAACACCTCCAGGTGGAGTCCATGGAGAATGTCTATGTGAGGAAGGACCAGTGAGTCAAGGAGTGACAGAATATGCCCAGATTTTAACTGCCTCATAGGATGTCTTGATTAAAGACTTCTAGCAGCGCAAGCAATGTCTTTTTCCATTTCCTTACAAAACAGCCTAAAACACAAGCCAGTTTTCCAAATGTGTTATGTCAGGGATTGATTATAATGCTTTGTCTTATTTCAGTTTCCCCCAAAATCCTCAATTCCAGATGTAAAGGTCCCTGTTTCCAGTTGGCTTCAATTGGTAATAAAGAATTGTTATATAGCCAATTGCTGGGCAGAAAGACAGTAATGAGGTGGGACTTTTAGATAGTGTGGGCAGGGGGACCAAAGAGAGACTAGAGACAAAGAATCACCATAACTTGGAGGGACAAGGATCAAATTTAAGAGCTTCAAGAGAGAAAGCATCTTACAATATTGGTGGAAAGGTAATACATAGCCTTACAGTATAGGGGGGCTCCCAGAAAATAACAGGGCAGCAAAGATAGATTTAGAAAATGTTAAGCCAGGAATACCAGAGAGAAATGTATGCTAGCCACAGGAAGGATTAGAAATGCCCAACCATTGAGCTAGTCAAGGCATAACAAAATTAGCTTTCATTTGAGAACCTGAGATCTCTTGGGCAGGTGTGTAAGTGCAACCCACTGGGAGCCAATATCTACCATTCAGTGTCTAGAAAACACCTATTTCTTTCAAGATTCTTTTGAAACACTAATATCTTAGGAAGCTTATAGCCATTAGACCATGGCTTTATTAGTTGAACACTAAAATATGGTGGGGACTGTAATCATCTCTGTAGGGTTACCTCATTAACTTAGCACAGCTATCAAGAGGTAGATGTTGTTACTCCCATTTTACAGATGTTATATTTTAGAAAGTCAAAAGTCACAGCTGCAGGCTACTTAAAGAGAGTGTGGGGTGGGACTGATTTTTCACTGTTGAATTTTCTAAACCATGAAATTAATACTTTCTCCCAATTTTTCTACTTAATGATATTCCCAACTTTTCATATTAAGATATTCTTTTTCTAGACTTGATTGTGGCTTTGGAATGCTATTATCAATCAGATTTATATTAAATTTCATAATTGAGTCATTTAATTAGGAAAAATTGCAGATTTGTAGATATTGCTAGGTATCTAAGATACTTTCAAGAGATTAAATATTAACTAACTTATAGAACAAAATGAAGTCACTAGAATTCCAGACACTGGTTTTACTATATGCGTTGTTCCAGAAAACACTCACCTATCTAACACTTCCAGTAATTAGACAAACATCATTGGTGACACACTATGGACTTCCTCCTGTATTTGAGATTTTGTATTTTATAATAGACAAAGAAGAAAGGTTCCTTCTTGTATAGATTCTATTTATATTCTCATGTTACTAATCTCTCCCACATAAGGCCTATCTGCTTTAGAACAGTAATATTGGCATATTAGAATGGATAGTATTTGTTTAGGAGATTGTTCTGTGCATTTTAAAACACTTGGGAAGGTTTTCTAGATTTTCTAACCCCCAGATGCTAATAAAATTGTCTTCTCAATGAGATATAAGGGAATCAGGAAGAAAATGTCTATAGACATTGATTTTGTTCCATGGAAGACAAAATTGTATCAGATTGAAAACCACAACCTTAAAGAAAGCTGATCACTCCTGTTTCCAAGCCCATTTGTGGAATAAAATCTCCTAGGAAGAATTAGCTGGGTTGTCATGCAAGTGACTTCCGAATTCAGGAGAGGACATGAGATCAAATTAGAATCAATGACATTAGAGCTAAGATTTATTAAATCTTTTTTTAAATTTTTTAAATAAAATATAATTATCACCCCTTCCCTTTTTATCCCCCAACCTTTGGCTTGTACCACTTCCTCTCTCCCAAATTCATAGCCTTTATTTCTTTAATTGTTATTACAAATAATATACACATTATATATATATATATATATATATATATATACATATATATATATACATATATATATATACACACACACATATATATATATATATATAGATATATATATATATATATATATATATCCTGCTCTGGCTGTAAAATTTTACTAGTATGTATAAGATTTCAAGACTAACCCCTTGATATTAAATAATCAATAGGGAGGCTGTTACTTAGGGCAGACTATTTTTCCCATTCTCAGGTTCCTTAGTTGCCTGTAACACCTTGCATAGGGTATTACATAAGTTCCTCTCTTCCATGTCAGCATGTTTACCGGTGTCATCCTTGTTCAGCTATTGTTGAGGTAGCTGTGGAGTAGCCCTGAGTAGTAGGCTAGGTTTCCAGCACCTGCTATGATTTTCCTCTTCTTGAGAGGGTCTTAAATCCAATTAGAGACCTGTTGCTTACTGCCTAGGTATGTGTGCCACTACTGCATCCTTACAGCTATCATGCCATGTGTTTCATTGTTTTCATTCATAGGTGTTGTGGTGTTTTGTTTTTTAAAGGAAACTGTGCTGCTAACTTATCCAAAACTTTCATCTCTTCTCTTCTGGGAAAAGTGAGATGGTGCGGCCATATTGCTCAGGCTGTGGTTGAATATGGAAGAGGCACTAAGTACCCAAGATTATGAGACACCAAGGGACAGTCACTTGATTCAGCCTATCAGGTGTGTAATCCAATACTTTTATATTTAAGTAGTTTGAGATAGTATTTATTTCCCCCCTCCCTCCTGCCTTTCTTTCTTCATTTTAGCCATTTTCTTACTTTCTTTCTTTTAAGACTTGAAATTTATAAAAATAAGAATTTATAATCTTAAAATAACAGCACAACTTTTACCTCCAGCTTCCCATCCCCTGCCCTCTCTTCCCCACTCTCCTCTCTGCATTATCACAGTTACCTTTCTCATTGCTCTCCTGCTTAGCATCTCATTTCCATGTTTGTACAGATACAGACACATATGCAAGCTTATTAGTATGTGCTTACTAGTCATCAAAGGTATTGGTGATTTCATTCTATTTCTACCATTATTCTTTTGTGTTATACAAAAGTTTTACTACTTTGATCTTTGGTAAAGCACCATATGCTCATTTAATATTACCCAACACTATTTTATACTATTTTATATTATTCTATGTCTTTTACGTTACATACCTCTGAAATGGACTTTATGCAAATGCCTCACTGCAAATATGGCATATGAATGAAAGGATTGTGATCCTATACAGAGGTATGAATATTCTTATTTTTATTCAGTACAGTACGTTTGTCCTCAAGAATTGCTCCTTCAATCCAAATTACCATAAAAATAGATAAATATACTTATTTACTCTTGTTTCTAACTTTCTTACTGTTTTCTAATATGATCCTTGGGAGGTGTTTTTCAATTGACTGCTTTGCATTGCTGAGGATATTAATGACGGTAAGTACTTACATATATTATTAATAACATCTATTTCAGAGGAGTTTCATGAATTGTTTGAAAATTAGAATATGTAAAAATAATTGAGAAAATATAATTAACTTTTCTTAAGGTGATTGCTATCTATTCTCTCTGTTGTTAGCTGTCAGTCTATTTCTGTGATTTTCTTGTCCTAATGATTTCTCCAGATCTCTACTGGGCTTCCAGCCATGGTAGCATATTATATTTAGTTATGCTAGATACCAAGTACTGCCTGTTAAATGAAGCAAATATTATCTTGAAATTACTCACAAACGTCATAACCTGATTTATTAAATAAAAAGAGCTAAGAAACTGGATGTAGGAGAGGCTCAGCTTTTCTTCTTGCAAGTTTTTCATTCTCCCAGAAGGGAAGTAAGAACTTTTCTATGATTTCAAACTGACATCTGTTTTTCTGTGTTTTTACTTTTTCATATTTTTACTTTTTCAGAGTTACACATTTGGTCCTCTAATCCACCTGGAATTCAGAAATGAGATAGAGGTAAAATTGCTGTTTTATGATTTTCAATATCATGTTTCTATTTTTCTGATACCATTGCTGCAAAAATTTCATTATTTACTCTACCAATGTGTGATACACATTATAAAATAGTTTCCCTTCATATATCCTACCCTAGGCCTTCTATGTCTATTTTATTCCATTATCTGTCATTGGGTTCTTATGTTAGTAGAACATAGCTTTTCTTATAACTGTGGCTTATGATAGGTGTTTGTATCTAGTATCAAGTAATTTTTGCTTTGCTTGTTTTGTTTTGTTAAGGCCGGTCATGAACTTACTATGTATCCAAAGATGCTGTGACCTCCTGATCATCCTCCTGATATCCCTGACTCTACCCCTGAGTTTGGGCATGATGGGTATGTGTCATTATGCTCAGCTTTGATCTAGTTTCTTGAAAGCTGTCATCCTTTCCTACTAAAAGTGAGGATGAAAATATTTATGTTAAAATTCTGTAACTTTCAGCAGCTATTTTCTTCTTTGCTTTTTAGTTTTACTACTTGGACTATTAGCAGATTTATTAGTGCACCAGGGAAAGACAGTTTACTGACAGGCCTTAATTATTTCAAATACATGTTTTCTATACACAACAAAGCCTTTTTAGCTATCAGTGAGAAATTGATTTGATAATTTGCAAGTCCATAAAAATCATAAAATTAACTTTAAAACTTATGGCACAGCAACCTTAGGGAGGATTTCTGCTGGTTCCATTAGGCTTTCTGTGACAATAATCCTGTCATTGTTCCTATCTGTCACAGTTTGGGCTCGTTCACAGGATAATCTAGAATACAATTAGAAGTTTAAGGTATCTGTTAAAGAATCAATACTAATAAAAGCAAAGAAGAATCAGCAGGGGGTAGTTAACCTGCTATACAGAGCAACAAAGTCTCACCCACCTCAGCAAGCAATTGAAAAGCTAACTACTACACAATAGTTAATCTACTGGGTCAAAACAACTAGGCTGTCACACACAACTTGCTCAATAAACAGAAAACAAGTAATCCAGGAAGACTATGACAACAGATGA
The DNA here is from genome assembly GCA_030674055.1 of Rhabdomys pumilio. Taxonomy (NCBI): domain Eukaryota; kingdom Metazoa; phylum Chordata; class Mammalia; order Rodentia; family Muridae; genus Rhabdomys; species Rhabdomys pumilio. The sequence goes on from JANHMN010000010.1 coordinate 75,209,401, forward strand.
GGAGGGTCTCTCTCTCTCTCTCTCTCTCTCTCTCTCTCTCTCTCTCTCTCTCTATCTCTATCTCTCTCTCCCTCTCTCTCTTTTTCTGATTGTAAGTGTGTGTGTGTGTGTGTGTGTGTGTGTGTGTGTGTGTGTATGTGTGTGTATGGTGTGTGTGTGCCTGTGTGTTATTCATGTGTGAGTACCTATGTATGTATGTATGCATGTCTCTATGTGTGCATACATACATACACAAAAGAATATTGAGAAGTCTTTTAATTAGCAATAATCTCAGCAAGCATCAGAGAAATATTTCTGATCTTAAAGGGAAGATGTCCAAAGTTTTCTCATTAAATTAAATGTGGTATTTTCTGTAGCCTTTGCTACATGACCTTTGTCAAGATGAGAGACTACCTCCTATTTCTAGTTTTCTAAAGGTTTGTTTTTTAAATAATAACTGCGTGTTGAACATTTATAAGCAATCCTGAGTTCTTCTGTTTTCTCTCTTATGAGAAAATGGTATCATACATTGGTTGACTCAGGTCATTCTGCTTCTGAGATGATCCTACTTTTATGGTGATGTACACAACAGTTACCTGGGCAGATATTACAATTAAGATGTTTTTTCACATCTCTAAATTTTGTCTATCTTATTTGCTGGATTTACATTTTTTTTACTTGCCCAGATTGCCTTTTATTATTATTTTGTTAACAACCTTCATTTGTGCTTGAAAATTTTATATAGATCAATCATAAAATTATTTACATTTAAGTTTTGGTAAATATATGTATTCTTTAAGTTTTATAGGTCTATATTGATGTGTACATGTTTTAAGTAGAAGCATTTGTTTCTTTTATAGATTACATTAGAGTTTTGAATATTATATTATTTTTGTGCAGTGGTATTTACATTATAAATAAACTTTAGATGCTTGGAAGGCAAGGTTCTTTTGACCCTGCATAATTCTCACAAATTCTTCCCATAACTGCTCAAGAAATGGAGGCATGGCTGCCTTACAGAACTAAAGAAGAAGATGGGTATCCACAATCTTCAAGAGCTGAAATAGATCTAAATTAACCACTGTTTAGTATACAATCTTTATCCTAGAATATACATGCTTTCAAATAAATTCGGAGGTCTGAAATGATTACATCAAATTAATTCTAGCAAAGTGATTTTCTCAGTTTTAATAGGAAGACAAATTCTGGGCATGTTATCATCCATGATACCCAAGGTTTAGATGTAAAAAATTAAATCAAATTTTCTGCTGTATGTGCACCTTGGGTATAGAGATTCTGGTTACATATAATACTTGCTTTTAGACATACTTCAATGATTCCATGAATAACCCACATTTACTTATTGGCTTGTTCATTTCTTTTTTATATAGTCATATGTTTATGCATAATTGAAATTTCAGTTCCATATAAAATCTAGAAAATTTCACTTTCTCTTGCACCTTTATCAACAGTTTCTGTCAGCACAATTTATATATATATATGTGTGGGGGGGGTGTATAAATAATTTCTTTACTTATTAATTTGAGATTCTATCTGTATTTGTATACTTAAAGTAAATCTCTCAGTTTTATTATTTAAATTTTATTTTCTCTACTATATTTTTTCTAGGTCTAACAGTATATTAATGTCTACAGACTGCAGCTGTAATTTCTGATTCATCTACCTCCAATAGTTTTATCAAATTTTATTTTATCTGATTTGAGCCTTCAGCAGGTTACATATATATGACTTTGATTTATCACTTTATTGCTTTTTTGAACATACTTTATCACTCTATTGCTTTTTTGAACATATAACAGTAGATACATGTTGTTACATATGTACAGATCATATATCACCTTAATATTGTCAGAATCATTTTACTTGGACTTACTTCATGTTTTTCATTCTTTGGTATCTAATATATATTACTTATTTACTAGCTTATTTGTTTGTTTATACTTGACACTAGGACTCATAATGCATCTTAAGCTGGCCTTGAACTCATGATCCTTCTTTTGCTGCTTCTTCAGTGTCTTACCATGCTTAAGTGTATCTCACATCTAGCATTTTGCAATATTTCTTTATCTTTTAAAATTATATTATACAGCCAAAAGTCACTGACATACAGGCCATGGATTCAGAAGTCTTTGAAAACTGTTGCTTTTTCTCCCTTATTCAGGAGGAAACCTGGCATTCTCCATGTCTGCACACATATGTGTGTGAAGCAGTTGTGATGAACAAACCTCTAGTGAAACACAGAAGCACTGTTCCTGTTTAGTGAGATATCGTCAGTGAAATACAGAAGCACTGCTCCTGCTTAGTGAGATATCGTCAGTGAAATACAGAAGCACTGCTCCTGTTTAGTGAGATATCATCAGTGAAATACAGAAGCACTGCTCCTGCTTAGTGAGATATCGTCAGTGAGATACAGAACCATCGTTCCTGTTCGGAGAAATACTTCCTGTAGTAAACAGACGTACTGTTCCTGCTCAGCTCTGCTCTTATTGTTTGTTTGGCTTAATGGCTGTTTTATAAAAGTTATTATATCTATATATGTTACAAATCCCCAAGTACATTATGATAATTACTTTATGTAATCTTACCGTTATTTAAGGTATAGCAAAAAGGAAGAAAAACAAGAACACAGATAAAAGATTTTGCTATAGTAATCCTTTGACCTCCTCTGAGCCTTTGTTTTTGTTCCTGTGGGTTCATGCAATTTGCCTTTGCAAATACATCTAATTCCTTTTTCTCTGTGATAGTAGTAACAAATGTATTTCATTCCCTAATGCTATGTCAAAAAGAACTGAATATACATAGTGTTTTATAAAATGGTTTTAAATCAGTCAAGAAAAAGAAAACAAATGTTTGTGTTATAGAATTATATAATTTTATATAATTACCATTGTCAAAATTCATTTTTGTTGTGGTGGTGATGGTAGTGGTGGTTGTGGTTGTTGATTGTTTTAGATTTAAATGTTTACATTATGGTAATTTGAATAAGAATACCACCCATTAGCTCATATATTTGCATGCTTAGCCATGAGGAGTGGCACTATTTGAGGTGTGGCCATGTTGGAATATATGTATCCTTTTGGGAGGAAATAAGTCATTGGAGTGGACATTGAATTTTCAAAAACTCAAGCCAAGTCCAGAGTCTTTCTCTTTCTGCTGCTTGTTGATCTGTCTGTATAACTCTCAGCTACATCTCCAGGACCATGTCTGCCTGCATGCTGTCATGCTCCCTGTTATGATGGTAACAAACTAAGTCTCTGATGCTGTAAACAGTCCCCAATTAAATATTTTCCTTTATGATAGTTGCTCTAATCATCGTGCCTCTTCACAGCAATAGAATGCTGACTAAGACATGAGTGGACATTAATTTGCTTTTGGCCAGATAGCTTCTTTTACCATATTAAAATACTTATTGTATACTATAATACTTATAGTATAGTATATTGAATAGTATAGCCTGCAGAAACAAACTATTTTAGTTTTTGTATATCTAGTTTTTGTGTACCTTGATTTTGATTTTGGTTTTAGTTTTAAAAGATAAGTTTTCTAGTTATATAGGTTATATTATAGGTTGGCAATTATCTTCCTTTGGCCTCAACAGTGTAGAAGAGTATTTTTAATGAAGCTTACTATTTAGTAGAAGATGAAGAAGGAAAGATCCTTGGACTTGAGTTTTTATTGATTTTCAGTGAATCAGTAGATGAGCACACAGAATCAAGGGTTAAACACATAATAATATTCATGGTTTCCTATTACTTGTAAACAGAAGAATGATCTATTACTTTCCAATGTCATTGCATTGATAATTAATGCAAAGGTAACTCTTTTATTTTGCTAGGTACTGCTGTACTTAAGTGTCTCCTAAAGCAATGCTTTTTGATTCTGCTTTTAATATCAAACCATTAATCTCAGCGTTCTGTTTGGAATAAGGTGCTATGTGTGAACCCAGACTTGGGAATTATAACAGTTAAAAAGCCCTCATTTAAAGAGGCAGATGCAAAATGGGATTCATTTCTTTCTGGCATTATGCTTTTAAGTGGCAGAAAAATAACAATCTACAGGCAGAAAATTTTCAATAAGAGCTGCAGTTATGATATTTTTAGTCGCAATTCCTTCCACATCAGCTGCAGATACGAATCTCATTGAAATAATGATAGCTACAAACCATGATTGTATAAAATTGATTTAAATTTTTGACAGTATGTCTACATTCTATCACCAATTAAAAGGAGAGTTTTGTGGGCCATGGATATGATCACTGTAAAGCAGATATGCCTTTGCCTCAAAATTTATAATTCAGGACCTTATTCTCTACTGTGTTGCCTGTTCGTTACCCCAGCAAGCTTTGCAGCCCACTTGAATCAAGCCCATTTACTTGATGCATATGATGAAAAAGTAAAGCTGATTGAAAGACGTGTGTTTGGTTGTGATTGTCATTGAAATGGAAATATTTTTGCATTCATATGAGAGTGAGAACTTTTCCATCAAAACTTTTCATGTTTTTGAGCTTTTCTAGGATTAGGAAAGATGCATGTAGTGACACAGACCAGAGTCTATCTCTCTGCCTATTCCTCTGTCTCTCTCTATGTCTCTGTCTCTCTCTCTGTTTCTCTATCTCTTACACACACACACACACACACACACACACACACACACACACACACACA
>JANHMN010000010.1:75214074-75253751 GCA_030674055.1 Rhabdomys pumilio
ACACACACACACACACACACACACACACACACACACACACACACACAGGTAAACAGGACCTAAGCTTTCTCTTTTGTCCATCTCCTATGCTAGAAGACCTAGATCCATCTTGCTAGTTCTTCTTCACTCTGAGGAGGACAGGCGGCTCAGACAAGGAAGCCTTTGAATAGTCAGCATCCCTGGTGAGGGTCACCCTGCAGTCTCAATGTTTCCATTTCTTTTCTGCCTCCTGGATGATTCACGATTAGGAATACTCTCTATATTCTGTGAGTTATTATGATCCACAACCACAAAATAACAAATTACATGTTGCTTTTGGGAATATCAATGAATTCCTAGGGAATTTTTTTAATAGTCAAGCATGTACAAAATTATGATTTTAAGGATAAATATTAAAATACTAATTTAATAATTTACATCTAACAACCCAACAATAGCCTCTAGCTAGCTAGCACTTATGTATTTTATGTGAAGTTTCATTAATTAGGATAGTAACATTTTAGAGCAATTTTGTAAGCAAGGGAACCAGGGCATAGAAAGTAAATGAACCAGAAGGTGGTGAAGGTAGGATTTGAACCTAGCTGTTCGATCTCATTCTCCAAACAATGAATAATAGCAAAAATTTAGACTTTTGATTTATAATCATTGTCTTAGAACTATGAAAGCTAGTCCTCGAGATTGGTATTCAGAACAGGGGTCTCTGGGCTCTGACTGTGGGGAGCAACCAAAGGCAATAAAAATTGATTGTATGCTATGAGATTCTCTTGGACAGCTCTGAGAAACAACTTCAAATAAGATTCTTAATGTCTGGTATTGGTGGGGTTTTGTTTGTTTGTTTGTTTGTTTTGTCTTTGGTTCATGGAGGGAGAATTGTCAGCCCAGATGAGAAAAGCTCATTTAAACTATATATGTATATTTAAGTATTATAGGTTTGGGGGATTGTTTGTTTATTGTTATTGTTTGCTTTTAATATATGACTGCTGAGCATCATGGATTGTATATAAAGTACTTTCTTGAAAGGTTCTTGCTTGGGGCTTGAATCTAACTGATGGCATCATTGTAGGATGTCTGGAAAGTTTAGAAAGTAGGTCACTGGTGATAGGTTCTTGGGTACAGTTTCTCCTTAAACCCCTCGTATGCTTTCTTTTGCTTTCTGTCTATGATGAAGTAGCTTTTACTACATGCATGATGCTCTGCTTCCCATAACTCCAGAAACAACATAGCCAGTTAAGATGGCCTGGATCCTCTGAAACTGGAAGCCAGAATGCATACTTGTGCCAAGTTTTTTCTGTCGAGTGTCAGTCACAGCAATGTTATAACTTACAATACATTGCTAAAGGATATATTGCAAAGGATCCTAATGTGGATACCTACCTACTGAGGTTGATTATCAGTTTAAGTCACTAAGACATTGGCCCTCTATGAAACTCAGCTACAATGACAAATTTTCTGACATTCCTGCCTGGTTTACTGAGTCCTTAAATTGTCAGTACAAAAACCACAAAACATTTTTATCCCCTTTCTTATTTCTCCCTGCCATTTCCCTAGGGGAAAAACCCACAAGACTTTCAAAATATTTTTTTCATAATAAGATATAGATTTGAAATTTATAGAGAGAATAGATGAGAGCAAAAAGCTATACATTTATTGTTTCGGCAGCTTTTGGTGTGCTAAGAAATTGCTGCTGCTTTTCTCTGTAGGTCTGAAGGTTGCCCACTGAGATTTGCAGCACATGCTTTGTCCCTGATTTTCCTCATCGTCACACTGAAGAGTGTGCCCAGACAAAGTCCCCTAACTACAAAATACCTGATAGCTTACTGGAGGCTGCTCTTCTCTACAAGGAAGACCGTGAGAGAGTGTAGGAAATGCTGATATTTCACTTTGCAAAAGCAGGTGCATATCTCTGAGTACTTAGTACTCAAGAAAGAAGTGATGTGTCCAAGCAGTGCTGACAGAAATGTACAATACTCTGCACGTACAGGATGTTAAGAACACACACAGTTCTTTTACCACCAAACCCCATCATACATGTTTAGACTAAAGTGATATTTTTGGAGTGGTTTCCTATTTTCCCCCAAAATGCCATCTCAATGTTTCTCCAATTTCACTCAGATAAATTCTATTCAAACTCTTTTCAGCCTTCTATTTTCAGTATAACTATTTTATAAGCTCCTCATCATATATGGAATAAAATTCTGAATTTGTTGACATGGCAGGTAACTCCTGTGTCTTCATGCTTATGAACTTTTCCTCCAGCACAGTAGATGTCAACTGCGGACAGTTTGTTCCTCAAAGGACACATGGCTGCCATATATCTGATGACAAGCAAAATAACTGATAGAGATTAGAGATACTGAAAACTATGCCACAATTCCCAAAACAGTCTTGTAACATTAAAGTGCGGAATATCAATAGTGCTGGAAGTTGAGACTCTTGCCGTATACAAGCGGAACTGGGAATTGGTGCTAGTAGCACCGTGAAAACCTCAACACTAATTTTACTGATAGATTTATTCCTATTTCTATTTCTGCCAACTCCCAAACCCTTCTGGGTAAAATTGTCCCACTCTCCTCTGAAATTTTAGACTATGGGCATTGCTCATGGGTTGTTTATGTTATATCGTTTACTTTATCCACAGAATGATTGCCTTATGGAATCTATCTTCTCTTTCTCATGCCCCCATTGTTTATATTATGGCTCTGTGCATATAATATGAACTGCATATACATGGTTTGACTGGACACAAAAATGCAGCTCATTTTGACTATAGCTCCCTTTACAGCCATGTCTCTCTACTTGCTGTATAATAGAATCACTGCTGCCACCGTCACTGAATTCCTAATGTATAGCACAATATCTTTGTTTTAAGACACTGACAGTTTTACCAACTCCACAGCTCCGGAGAGCATAATGGAATATTGGTGATCAGGTATGGCCCTGTCTTATTTGTCACGCCTCTTGGCCTGCTATTATCCCAAATGAGTGGCCATGTGGAACAAATCACCAATGTGAAGGACAAAGCAAAATTACCAGGAAAGAAAGCATGAAATGGTAAATGTTTTATTTAATCTGGAATGATATGGAAATGTTTCATCTGATGCCAGCCTGCTGTTTTAAACAATCTCAGTCTCATTATTCAGAGCCACTCATATTAATGTGCCTTTGCAGAGGAAAGCTTGCTAAGTGGGATGAGAGAGCACATTAGTACAATTGTGTCTGTCCTAGTCACTGCCTCTCATGCACATAAATGGCTCAATTTAATTTAATTTACCAAACATGCTTAGAGTACCTAGTATATAAACTGAACATATGCTTGTTGCCACGCATCTATATTGTCTGAAAAAATATAGATGTACATATGTAAGTGAACGGTTATAAAAAAAAAATGGAGTTTTGTGGGCACTCCAGGAAAGCAAGTGAGCATTACTTTTAAGAACATTGATAAAGGAGAACTGGAAATATTTTCTTTTTCTAACAATTATTTTGGATTCATTGACATTCAATTGTTGCTGCCACAGATTATCACAGTCCAATGGCTCCCAGAAGCAGAAATGTATTGTTTTATTCTCTTAGGAGTCACAAGTCTCACTAACCTGACCCAAAGTTATCCCATCAAGAATATACTAATGTCACAAGTTCCAGTCTGTTTCTTTGACTTTTTCACTTGATAAGCTGTCCATATCCCTTGTTCTTTTGGGTAATCCAGGTGCATTTTAGCTTTGCATTCTCATTTAGGCATAGGGCTCATGACAATTCTTCTTATAGGTGGTATAGTATAAGGGTCAAGCGTATTTGTTCCTTGTATGGGAAAAAAAAAGCATGTAACCAAGAACCATATATTGAAAAAACTATCTACTTCCCATATTATCTTGACAATTCTGCTATATATCAGAAAACTATACATATGTAAGCATAATTTTTGAGTCTCTAGACTGCTCTCTTGGTATTTTCTCTGTCCTCAATTCAAATAACACTGACCGTAGGTTGAAACATGGAATTCCCTCATAGTGTTCTGACTATATTTCCTACACTGTTTGGGGTACCTAATAGGTTTTTATATTATTATAGTCATTTGATACAATGTAAAAATAACTTTATGCATCAATATTTCTACTTGAAGTTTTTGAGGAAAGCAATTTTGCTGTCTATTTTGTAGTCACTCCAAACCCAATAAATGTTCAGAACTGATTGATTACTGACAGCTGTGAAGGTTTTCAACTAAGACATGAATAACAACACAGTAGGTATATTTAAAGGCTAGAAAATTACAGAAAGAAAGACAGTAAAGTTGAATATATTTTAGAAAAACCGAGTACAAATTTTGTGATTAGACTTGAAGACCAAGGAAACTAAAGATAAAAATTGGCTTTGAAGAAATGTTATTCTGCAGGACCACAGTTAGATTACTTATTCTTTTGTGTTCTGTTGACCTATCTATAAAATGAGAAAAATGATGGTAAAATAAGGCTTCAACTTTATGGGACTACTGAGAAACTAAATTAAAAAGAAATTCAAAGAGGAAATGCTTGCTGTGAAAAGACTTTATCTGGAATGCAATTCTCTTCTAAAAATACGCAACCAGAAGTCGACACTCCTATTGTGCAATTGTTATTGGTATATATGGTGACTGTTCTGAGACCCTAAAAAAGAGAACATTTTAGTTTAACAACAAGAATAAAAAAAAAAAACTTCAATACAGATACAGTGCTAACTGAATTGTAACTCTAACTAAAAAATCAGTCTTCAAATCACTTCATACAAATATATAGCAACTCTCAACTGGAAGCCACACTTCATTAATTTGTCAAGGATGTAAATGTCTACAATAGCTAAAAATGATGATCTGGAAAGCTGTTGGATCTTCTCTTGAATGTGTGTGCTTTAATTAAATACACTCATGTTCAGAATCAAAGGCAAGGGATAATTAGAAAAAGTCCAACCTAAGAAACACTCTAGGACATAACAAAGATCAGCTGCTTTATTAAGAGTTTGTTTTCCTGAAAAAGAAACAGCTCTACAAGGAAAGAAATCTAGAATCTATACCTCTCTTCCTTTTGATCTCTTAATTTATTTTTAATATCACTTTTCCTCACTACACATACTCATGCACCCAATAGTTGTTCAATAAATGTGTGAATGAATGAAAATTTGCTGTTATGTTTGAGTTTCTAAAGTCCTGAATATCCCAGTCTTTTCCATTGGAATAGACAAACTTGTGATCATTTATCACATGCCTGTTCTTTCTAAAGCATAAAGTCCCTCAGTGTAAACATTGACCTTGAGGAGACACTTTAAATATTCCATTTAACCAGTCTGGATTGGTTTCTTCCAATAACCTCATTGAGATCCAGAAAATCTATACCCACTAGAAGCTTAAAGAAAATTCAGGCCCTGGAACAGAGTTTTTATGAACACCTTGTATTGCACAGTGCATTCTTTTACACTAGTTAATGAGGATTGGAAAGGAGAAGGGATTCTCTTACATTAGAAATCCTATGAAGAAATGAGAAACAGAAACTCCGTTTTCCATCGTGTGCAGTTGAGCTTGGTATGCTGGAGAATGAGCTCTGAGCTAAACATGTACTTATGAAAATGGCATATGTATGCTATATTCTTTGCACTCTCTTCCTTATGACAAGAACATTTTTCCTTTGTATAGTCTATCTATTGTGACACAAAATGAATCTTTATAAACCATCTGTTTTCTTCTTAATGTTAGTCAAAATGTCAAATTTGTCTCAGCCAGAGGACTCCTACTGGCTTACCACAGATTCATGAACTATGCTAGATGGTCCTCCTTGATGGGCAGAATGCATTCGAAAATTGACAAAATTCAAAGAAGAAATGTTTGCTATGAAATGGGTAGATGAGAATATTCTTGAATGGGGATAAGATGAGTTCAATTGAGACTAAGCAAAAAAATCTGAGAGAGCTAAGTGTTTGTTTTTTCAAACTGTCATTTCCCCAGACACAGCTAATCATGGCTTAATTAACAGCAGCTGGCCAGGACCAAGTGGCAATGAACATAGATTCCCTGGGATGCTGTGGTCTTTTACATTCACATGGAGTATTCGATTAGGTATAATGCACGGTGATAATGGATGGTGCATGTGTTCTTTTTCTAGCTAGTCCTGAGGGAACTAAATATTGAAGTTCTCTGTGATGATAGGAGAGGTAGAGAAGACAGAACCACCCTTTAGGAAGCATCTGCTGTATGCCTTGTACCACATACACTATTTCATGTGCTTCTCACAATTGATTAAAGAGCATCGACTATTATTTCCCTAGCATCGATACTAAAGCTATGAGTCTAAGATACTAATAATTATTTCAGGCTCATAACATCAGAGTTACAAAAATAGCTAAACCTACCCTTGTATTGCAACAGCATTCTGACACTCAGAGGGAATTAAAAAGAAAGGAATATTTTAGAAATCTAAACCAGTACAATACCATAGCCATTGGCCATTTGTGGCTACTAAGCATTTAAAAAGTAGCTTCGAACTTCTAACTGAGATGTGCTACAAGTATTATAAAATATTCACTAGATAACAATGATTAGATTTAAGTAAGTTAGACATATTGTCTAAAACAGACTCTTAAAATGAACCCAACTGTGGCTTTTTCCTTTGATTATGTATCTATCAAATTTTCTGTCTCCCATTTGAAACTCACATTTTTTTTTCTATTGGACATCACTTGGATTAGTAAAGCCTCATGACAGTTACTAGCAACTACATGGGAAAGCAAGTGTGTTGGAACTTTGGAGTGGATGAAAACATTGTTTACTAACAAGTGCCCTCTCCGCAAGTAATGCTGATATTGTCTGAAGACATCATGATCTGTCATGACTGAAATAGGGGTGCTCCTAGTCCTCAGTGTGTAGAAGCTAGGGATGGTGCTATGACTCCTGCAGTGGACAAGAAAGCCCCGCAACAGTTCTAATGTATAAAATGTTAGAAAGCCTGTGTTGTGGGAGTCTGTGTTTGGGTGGCTCAGATTAGAATACACAGGTGAGAGACTACTGTTCTCTGTTCAGAACTAAGTGAGTACTCTTGACAGGCAATTTGAGATTTAGGCATCAAGAGCTGGACTTACATGCTAGGATCAGGCACAGTATAAGGACTGTGTCTCAGAAACAAACCCTGTGAGCCAGTTGAGAACTTGGGTGTACTTCCAGGGCACAGTATCATCTAGAGCCCAGCTCCACCTCACACCAATACCACTCATTTCTATCAGTGGAGAAGGGGGCACCTTGAGCCAAGGATTAGAGAAGGGCCAAGGGCCAGGACTCTGATCAGGCTTTCTGCTCTGGAAAAAAAGCACACAGAGGCTTGGAGCCAGGCAAAGCCAGACAAACCTAACAAATGACATCAACCACATAATATTTTTTTCTGCATAATTTCCTAATGAAACTTTGAACCCAGTGTCAGGCTCCAGCCGTTGCTTATGTCAGGCCTCAGAAAACAGTCTCTCCAACCAAATAATACAAATTGAATTCATGAAGAGAATTGGATGAATGGATTAAGCCAGCATTTTCTGGAGATGCTTTATGATTTTCAATAGCGATTTCTTTCACATCTTAGAACACATTGCAAGTCAAAGAGACAGCTAAGATTCTGTTGAAGGCTGAATTGCAGTAATATAATTTGAAACCTCTGATGTGTACATACTGAACTAGAGCAGGCTTTACACCACAGGACAAAAGGACTAAATCCGCATCTTTTCCTGAGATTCAATCTTAGCTGAAAACATTATTTCTTACAATGATGTCTCTCTGACTCTCTGACTTTATAGGTACTGGTCAATTATACAACATCTCTATATATCTAAAATGAGGACAATACTATGCTCTACTTACTGAAGCACTATGAAAGTAAATAAACAAAATCCACACAATACTCACCAGTTCTGTGTGGTACTGTCACAGTGTCCAACACACAAATAACACAGGGGAAAGCCATTTGAACTGGGGTTGGGGTGAGGAGTACTTAATTGGAACAGGCCCATCAGAGGAAGCAAGAATGGAACTGATTCACCTACCTGTATATGCAACATTTTATAGAACTTTGAAAATCAAGACCACTTTCTACTGGCATGTGGAAAGACAGGCCAATGTAACAGAATAAAATTTCCAGAAATAGAACCAAGTATATACAAGAACTCAATATATCATAAAGGTAACATTTCAAGAATGGTGTTGAAATCAACTATGTACCATCTGGAAACAGATAAAGTTAGATCCAATGAACTTCTTGATGAAGGGAAAAAAGATACTGCTTTGTCAACTCCCAAGCAACATTTAGTGATTCAGATTCCTGATACTACACAAAAGAATAATAAATTAATGTAAATAACAGTTTATCAAACTGGTATTTCAAAAAATGAACAATGACCCAAAGAAGATAATTGTAATAATATACACCACATTGAGTCATTATTACAAAGTAAAAACAAATGACAATAATTGAACAAAACAGCAAAAGATATAAACAAAAATTATGGGAGAAAATGTTAACAGCCCTTAAACAAGTTACAAGAAACTTAGTTGTGGAAGGGAAATAAAATCTAAAACTACACAGTGAACTTTTTTATTATTCATTGTTAAATGAGCAGCCATGCAGCAGTATAGTTATGTCTTCTGCTTGTGAGAGTAAATGCCAGCACTCATGCCATCTATGCTGAAGAAGTGTGGCTCAGAGGGATGTGGAGACAGTGCTCACATTACAAAAGCATTGCCTAACAAAGCATCACAACATGTTAGCTTAAAACAACCAAAAGTCATCCCTTAAGTTATGGAGACTGCAAGCCAAAAGTCAAGGGATCACTGGAGTCATTTAACAAACACTCTGGAAGACGTCTACCTTGTCTGCTGATGGTATCCCACCATCTGCTTCCAGTGTCACATGCATTCTTTCCTATGTGTTGCTATACAAATATTTCTTTCTATAAGAACACTAGCCTTTGGGTAAGTACCCACCTCCCAGAGGCATGGCCTTCTCTCCTTCATGGTATTTCCTACAAAGGTCAATTCTGAAGGCCTCTAATTGAATTGGTTTTGAGTGGACATAGTTTCAATCACATCTAATGCTTCCTTTGACCCTAGAACTTCATTTGGAGGAATTTCATACACATACTAACACAGACACAGACACAGACACAGACACACACACACACACACACACACACACACACACACACGTATGCACTCACCTACACAAGTTATTACACTCTGTAACAACAATTTATTAAGATCACTCAAAGCAATCACATATAAAGGCCAGTTAAACAATCCATGGCACGTCTGTGTAATGGAATGTGCACAGCAGGGCAGAGATGCAAGAAAGATTTACTGAAGATGATAGAGCTTTTTTCAGTTTTTGACTATGTGAATATATTACTTACCCAAACTGTTCCATTAAGATTTCCATGGAAACAATTAAAGCATAAGATGAGAGTTGGAGAGTGTGAATACAGACACCCTTTCTGCAATTTTAATGCTGGTGTTTTTCTTCCAGAAAGTGTTAATGGAACATTTTCAAGCCAGAAGCAGGACTCAGAATCTTTCTTCAAATGATTTTCCCATGGATCTTGATTGAGCATAGAAAGAGTCCCAGCTGAGTCCCAGCAAAGAGGCCAAGTCCTAAGATCACAACTCACATCTTGAAGACAGAAATTGCCACATATTGAAGCTTTCATTTTTATTTCATGATGTTGAAATGTAGAAAACAATAAGTCATAGAAAGGGTTAAATGTGGTACATATTGAAAGGTTGGACCAAGGACACATGTCATTCTGACCATTAGTTTGAAGCAGAAGCTCCTGGCCTGATTTTTTCTCTATTCATGTTTGGCTCCTGGGATGTTAAGAATGGATACATGGGTGAACTTATCTACCATGGCAGTCACCCAAAGATAATGCAAAAACAAGCTATAAACTATAGAAGACTTCTCTAATAATACACATTACATAGAATTAACCATCTAATATTATAAGTTACAGCAAAGTAATAATACTGAAAAATATAATCAGAACTTGTAGTTAAAAATATAAGTCCTTAAATGTGGAACAAGAACACTGTTCATATAGAAAAACTGTGAATAAAACTACAAGAAGCACTAACTATTATCTGTTCTCAGTACAGGAATGTGTAGGCATAGTGTCATGGAAATAGAATGGAAGGGGAGTACAGAGGAAGCAAGACCATGTGGCATGTACATGACAGATTTCCCTCTCTATGAGGCATCCTTGAATTTCTTGCACATATTTATTCATTTGTCACATATGTTTTATTTCTATATGCCCCACACACCGCTCTAAGCTCTGAGGGTATGGTAACGGCAAGACAGAAAAGTTCCTTCACATTCTTGAATTGCATTCAAGTTCCCTCATGCCTTCAGATTGTACTCTTGTTAGAGAGAAACATCATTCATAGATAATAAACAAAAACATAAACAAGATTCAAATCTAGTAATGCTCAGATCTTTGCAGATAATTGAGTTATGATGAGGTGGGCCAGTGTGGTAGCTAACTGATAAAAAGCACTTGTAAAATTTGGGGTTATTTTTTTGGAGGGTGTGGAGTAATCCATGAACTTTTCCTTTGTCCTTCATGTTTGTGTCATGATACACATGTGTACAGCCATGCCCCCTTTACACAATACATAAATATATAATAAAAAGAAAATGTTATGAGAAAGATAATTTGGTCAACTGATGTATTCAAGGTGTCAAAGAAGAACTTCTAAAGTAACGTAACATTTATTCTGAGATGTGAATCATAAGAGTGACTTGGTATTGAGGACCAGTGGCTAATGGAATAAAGTATTCTGGGAAGTCACAGGAAAAGGACACATGCAAACTGTACTTGGTAGACTACAAAAAGAAATGAGTGTGTTGTATGGTAGAGGAAGCATGGTCACTAAGAGCAAAAGTGGGATGGGAGACGGAAGATGGAAAGGCCAGTGGGTAGCAAGTCATGGAAGCTTTGGAAGCCAACAAAAGGTATTCAGGAGTTCATTGTAAATATACATTCTGTGATGTGACCCAGTTTGTGTTTATAATTGCTGAGTCTGGACAAGATGCTGCAGAATGAACAGTTAACAATGTGGTTGTACAGAAGAATCAGCAAGTTATTGCATGAATATGCACAAGAAAGTGTTGTGCTATGGTTATGGAGAAGGATGAGTGTTGACCCATTTAATTCTTCACCTTTATAGTGGCAATGGCTTGATCTTTCAAAAGGTCCCATGTATGAGAACAGAGACAAATTCTTTAGGGAAATGAGTTAATATTTGAGCCTCCATTTAGATATCATCCTGTATTTTATTTATTCTGGGCCCCACCTTATGAATCACAGAGGGAACATTAGGCATACTTGTTTCTAGCAAATATTCCATTACTGTACTGGCAATAGAAAACCCATTAACTTTGATGGGGAAATTATGGGAAGAGAGAAGGAGGAGAGGAATAGAGGATGGGAGGGAGCAAGGGACAGAGAAAGAGAAGGAGGGAGGGAAAGAAGTAGGGAGAGATAAAAAGAAAAGAATGGAGGGAGGGAGAAAAGAAGGGAGGGAAAGAAGAAGGTAAAGAGGAACAGAGAAACCAAGAAAGGGAACATAACAAGATCCCCACACTTGAAATACTTTACAGCTGCAGAAATTATATCACTGTATAGTATGATGTCACTGTAATTTGGTAACTGAAAAACTGTGTTTTAAGGACATTCAGCATATCCTTTTCAGAGAACTGTCGGAACAGGTAGTCTTTCTATTTCCCTGGAAGAAGATTAGGCATGCACTTGTCCTAATTTTCTCAGCCTCTGTGAGGTGCTGAGCAAAGCCATCTCTGCAATATGTTATGAATGATGTTCACATTATCACTCATGAAAATCTCAAAACTGCTTTTGAGATAGTGGGATTTCACTAACCACATTAACCTCTAACATGAAGGATAACATTTACCTCTGCATAATGTGTGAAAAGGGAAAAGAAAAGACCCTCCAAGGATATAGAGTGTACAAACAAACTGTCAGTGATGTCATCATAATGACTGCCTTGGTCTGGATGCTATTGTTGCAAAACATTTGTGACAATGAGGTGAAAGAAAATAAATCTTACATTGGAAACACAAGTATACTTGACAAAGCAGCCATAGGAATTAGCTCAGGGAAGCAAAGCGAAGCCATCTGTGGAAATCATGCAGCATAGAGAGATGCTGGTCTCCCCATTCAGCCTGCCTCATTTTGAAGAGCATTCTAGGAGGAATAGAAATATTTGAACCTGAGGATAAATCCTTATACAGATTGTGCAATTGATGTCTAATCACTATTAATTTGTGGCATCCTTAGTAATTAGAATTAATTCTAACATCAGCTGGATGTGGCTGGTATGAAGACAGTTTTACTTCTATACCATAAACATAGTTTGGAAAAAAATCATCTATGTTGGGACAAGTTTCCCAGAGGTTACAGAAAGAAAACTAGTCATAGCTTGATGCTAGAAGTATCTAATTGGAGAAAGGATGTCCTCAAACCAGATGTTCATCATTTACATACAGGATTCTAGAGACAGTCCTACAAATGAAATGTAGCAGGCTATCATTGATATTTTCTAGAGACAATTATTTTGGTAAAATAAATTAAACCTACAAATTAATCATTAAGCAAAACTATAATGCTGCTAAATTGACTAAATTCTCCACACATAAAATTGTTCCAGAAACTTAAAGCCTGTCAAAGTATCCTGTGACATAATGACCAGAGTTATGGCTTTTTACCTAATGCCTACTAATGTGCCTATCCATGAAATACAGCACTCATTTATTCTATACTTGCTGGTGCCAAATAGCAAAAGCATAAGACGAGAAGTGTTATTGAAACATGCTGTGATGAGATTAAAGCAGGCAGGATGGAATGATGTTCTAGAATCAAATTAAAATGGCACCAGTGGAGGCAAGCTGATGCTAAAAGATGGGAGCAAAATATCCTTCCATCACAATTCAAGAAGGCACAGAAGGAAACAGAAAACATGGCTGTTCCAGCATCTTATCATGGGAGATGTCTTCTCTGTGCTACTATCTTCAGGAAACAAATGAAATCTACATGGCAAAGAGTCATTGCTCAAACAAAGAGGTTCCTTACCCATCTATACATGTATGCTTCCCTTTAGAACCAGTAGAATGCATGGTTTCCTGAGAACCTTGTTGAGCCAAATTAACTGGAACCCTCCACCCTCAACATCAGCTGTATTATCAGCTTCCATACCTCACTGTTCAATTTTGAGAAATGATAGCTAATCAATTAAATCCATTAAACAGTCACAAAATTTTTCCTGTCTACAAGGAATGCAGGGACAGGGGATGGAGCAGAGACAGTGGGAATGGCCAATGAGTAACAAGCCCAACTAGAGACCCATTCCATGGGCAAGCACCTGATGTGATGAATGATACACTCATGTTTACAGACAGGAGCCTAGCATGGCTGTCCTCTGAGAGGCTTCATCCAGCAACTGATGCGAACAGTGAAGAAATCCACAGGCAAACAGCAAATGGTGCTTGTGGTCTCTTATGGAAGAGTTGGGAAAAGAATTGAGTGTCCCAAATGGAATAGGAACTCCACAGGAAGACCAACATAGTCAACTAACCTGAACCTTTGTAGGCTCTCGCAGACTTAAAAACCAATTAAAGAACGTACATGGACTGGACCTAGGCCTCTGCCACATATGTAGCAGATATATAGCTAGGTCTTCATGTGGGTCTGAACCAATGATGAAGGGCTGTCCCTAAAGCTGTTGTCTGTCTGTGGAATATGTTTCCTTAACTCGGCTGCCTTGTCTGGCCTCACTGGGTGAGGAAGCACCTAGCTCTACAGAGACTTGATATACCAGGATGGGGGTAGGGGGGAGATACCCTGGAGTGACTTCCAATCTCTTGAGGAAAAGGGAAGTAGAGCGGGATTGTGGGAGGGAGAACAAGAGGGGAGACTAAAGACTGGGATATAAAGTGAATAAAAAAATTTAAATAAAATTTAAAAAGAAAATTAAGTTATATAAATTCACAGCTAAATAAATTATAGTAAAACTCAGTCCTCAAAACATAATTCTTTCTAGTTTATATTTTATTATTATTGAAATGAGCCATAGTAAGAGTATCTGTATTATGAAATGAGTGAACACTGTAATCAGGGTTTGGTATGTGGTCTTGCTATCTCATCCAGACTTTTCAAAGTGGTGGAGACAGAAATATTAATGCACATTAACTTGTATGTTCATACTGCAATTGTCACATGACAACATGAAAGTACAAAAAAATCAGGAAATATTTTCTAATGCTCAAAATCCTTATTTGATTAAAAAAAAAAAAACCAAAGAAGTCTCTCACATAATGCATAAACGTGTTTCCAATGTTCAATTTTCTGGTATTAACTTCCATCTTTGTCTTTACTCTAAAGAAAATTTCAGCCAATATTCTTTCATGTTTGAATTACCTTTCCTCATCAAATTCAGATAAAAAAAATTCAACAACATCCAGTGAGAACATTCCATGATAATCAATTATGATTTTAGAGTGTACATGCAGGGTGTCACTATTATTTGTAAAGTGTGTGCCGTTTGGCTTTAATATGTGAGAAGCAATAATCCGCACTTCAAAATAAAGATTTTGGACATTCAGAGTAGTGAAAAAAGAGATTTATTTTTGGTTCTCCAGGAGCTAGTCATTATCCTGGACCAAAGGCCAAAATGAGTGGGAAGAGCAAACAAGGTTTTACATTTCTACTCCCTTCCCCCTGTCCACGAATTCCTCATTGGCTGAGATCCTTAGGCAGCTACATGCTTTCCTGCCTGTCTACCATAGCTCCCACCCAACCTCTCTAGTCTTCTGTGGTGGGAGGTCCTCTGAGTTTTCTGCTACTTGGGCTTAGTCACAAAGTAAATTGTAACTTTTTAACTTCAACATAAACTAAAAACAGCTAGGTAAGCAGGTTCCAGCTACTAGGAGGGAAGGCCTATACCCAGTACCTCATGCTTGTCTATGATTCTTTCACCAGCTCCACTCTCCTCAAACTGGAAATGGACCATAGTGATTTATTTCTTGTAGTGTGTATGTGTGTGTGTGCATGTGCATGTGTGTTTTATAGGAGAATAATTATTGAACAATGACCAGCTTATGAAACATTCACTAAGAATGGGTAGATACTAGCAAAAGTAAAATTTTCAAAGACATTTGATTAAATTTGCATATTAAAATGAACAATTCAAAGATGTCTTTGAAAGTGATCAAGCCAGTCTTTGTTTAGGGTTCAAAAAACTCAGTAGCCTTCAAAGCAACCCCAAGTCAGTGGCTTTTAGATTCTTGTCCAGAGAATTCAAGGAATAAAATTCACGGACCACAGAGGATGGGTTTAGAGAGTTTATTTTATGGATTCATAGGTGGGGACTTAAGAGAGAACAGAGTGTAGTGGGAGGAGTCCCACGTAGCAGGATAGCATCCAGATATTCTGGGTCTTTCTAAATGGACATAAAGCAGCAACTGTGTTGAAGTACGAGAATGAAGATGAGCTGATCAGTCCCGGTGCCCAGCTGCCTCCTCTGAGCATCTGTCACGGTGTCATGTACAAGAGCTCGCCAAGTTATCTCTTTGGAGATAACAAAGCATGTGTTCTCTCTTTTGACATCCTTGTGTCCAGCAAGGATAGTCTCAGACCACTGACTTCAGATCTCTGCCTTATCTAGTTACTTTCTGTTCTGCATTCATATTGCTACACATATATATCTGGGTATAAGAAAAGGAAATCTAAAAATAGAAGAGTCAACACATAGTAGTAGAATCAGACAGAATTGCCCCCTTGTTTATGTGTCTGAAAGCACCTACAGGTTTTGTTCATACTTTTCTTTCTTTACAAAAATCAGTAACATAAACAAGTATTATTTATGTGTGTGTGTATATATATATATATTTCTATATTCTAAATGCTGTGCTAAACATATTGGGTGGAACATGTATTTAATAACCATAATAATCCAAACAATCACTATGCCCAAACCCCATTTCTTTTAAAATAAACTGAAAGATCAATGTAATGAAGAATTTGCTGAAAAATACAAGCTACTAAATCTTTCTTCTTTTCCCAATGTTTTAAATGTTGCTGGTTATTGTTCCAAGAGGAGATATTTTTAGACTAGACTAAGAAGTTTTAATTATTTCTATTATAAAGCTCACAGCAAAAATAAGTTCATTGTTTAGAATTTATTGTTAATGAACATTATAGGCACTATCAAGAAATTGACATTATCAGAAATTTATTATGTGCTTAAAACTACCACTATCATGTGACTTAATCTCTTACATATTTGCCTCCTGATTCCTGCTCTTTGATTTTATTTTAGAGATCCATTTCCTATCTTCTGGGAATTGAATCCAAAATCCAGTCCCCCCTTTAGGGATCAATTCAAATGTCAATTTTTTTTTCTGCAGTTTTTTCTGCAGTTTTTTTCTGCAGTTTAAAATTTTTTTCTCACCGAACCAAATGTATTTGCATCTCCTGTGCAGTGCTTTCCCAGGCCCATGCTGTAGCCTTTCCAAGAACTCCACTAGGCAGTTCTTCCACCTCCAAACAATCACTAGAGAGGAGATTTTCTGAAGTGCCATAAAAAAATAAACACCACTCACCTTAGTTTTTCCCAGTATCATCTCTGTTACAATCCCATTCCCAAACCCATTTTTACCCAAGATGCATTGATACAACATGACTCTAGTTTTCCAAAGTAATCAGAGTTTGATAAACACTGAACATAAAACATTATCTTCTGTACTAACACCTCCTACTCCTGAAGCTCAGGGATCATTCAGAAGAGGGGTTGGAAAGACTGTAAGAGTCAAAGGAGCACAGTTTTCTGTGATCATGAGTGACTATATCCAAATGTCTCACCAATGTGACTGCCTAAGTATGAGCTGAACAAGGGACAACACTAAGAGGCATGCTAATATGGAGGGGTCAGCATTTTAAGAGGTCCCAACACTACATAAAGAATGCTGACTGTGGGAGAAATAGTTTTCCCCGGGGAAGAGTATACTAATTGGCCATCCAAGACCAAATGATCATCTTTGAAGTATACATATGAACAACAGTATATGGAATGAACATGTTTTATTTATTTATTGAAGTGTGTGTGTGTGTGTGTGTGTGTGTGTGACAACAGTTAATGAAAAAAGGGATCATAATTTGAAACAGAATATAAAGAGACTATTGAGGGTATATGAGAAGAACTGGGGGAAGAAGAAAGAGTAAATGATGTAACTATATTATATCAACAAAAATATAAATAAATATATTTTTATTTTATTTTTAATAACTAACAAATTTATTTATTTGTGTATTTACATTCCAAGCACTGCCCCTTCATGACCCTTCTTCACTGAGACCATCCCCCTTCCTTTCTCCTCTGAAAAGGTGGGACCCACCTTTTCCGGGTATCTACCCATGCTGGCACATCAAGACTCTGCCAGATTTGGCACATTCTCTCCCACTGAGGCCAGACAAGGCAGAATTGTTAGGAAACAGATTCCACAGATAGAGCCTCTGCTCCAGTTGTTAGGGGTCCACATGGTGATTAAGCTACACATCTGCTACTTATGTGCTGGGGGCCTCATTCCAGCCTGTGAATGTTCTTTTGGTTGGTGGCTCAGTTTCTGAGATTTCCCAGAGGTCCAGTTTAGTTGACTCAGTTAGTTGGTCTGTGAGGTTCCCATCCCCTTTAGGGCCTTCAATCCTTTTTCCTCCCAACTCTTCCAGAAGAGTCCCCAACCTTGACCCAATGTTTGGATGTGTATATTGGCATCCATTTCAGACCGCAGCTGGACAGAGCCTCTCAGAGGACAGTTATGCTAGGGTCCTGTCTGCAAAAATAACAGAGTATCATTACTAGTGTCAGAGACCACACTTGCTCATGGGATGGGTTTCAAGTTGAGCCTGTTATTGGTTAGCCATTCCTTCAGTCTCTGGTCCATCTATGTCCCTGCATTTCCTTTAGACAGGAGAAATTTGAGGTGGAAAGATTTGTGGGTATGTTGGTGTTCTCATCCCTCCACTTGAGGTCCTGTCTGGCCAGAGAAGGTGGTCTCTTTTTAAGCACAGAGGCTCAGTCACACACAGGCACACACACAAAACAACAACAACAAAAAGAAAAAAACCAAAAACCTGGATTTTGTTTATCTTCATATCACTTGGAGACTTACCCATTGATTTTACATGTAGGAACTGGAAAAATATTAGTTGGAGAAGGAAAATTTGCATTTGATTTATGAAGAGAGAAATGGCCATGGATGAAATGTAAGCTCTGGGTGCCCTCCCAGAATCACTCAGTTACATGAGGGTAGGCAGCATCCCAAACTTAGGCAAGGAGCAGTCTAGTCAACAAATTATAGAGGCTACTATAAGTCATTTGCTAGTTCTTGCTCACCATAGGTCTGAAGTAGAAAAGAAAATAAAAATGAAGAATTATCAAGTTGGTCTCAAAGCTCCCTGCCCTGGATTGTCTTAGCCTAAAATGTTCCTACCATCCCAGCCTCTTTGGTTTAGATTTTTCTCTGTCCCTTTTAATTGTGGCATTTATTGAAGAAGGTTATTATTGTCCATATAACCATGTGTCCTTTATTACAGGTTACATGGCAGCTACAGGAAACAATGAGTACTGTCCATAGAGCAAGAAGGAAAAGGGGGACTTTAAGGTGATATTTCCTAGCAGTGTGGTGTATGGAGCTATGTGTGGAATTTCTTCTTCTGAAGGGTACTCTTGAAGCTGTTAACATATATGAAAACCTTAAAAAGTTAGACTATATTTATTCTTAATAATAAAAGTATTTTCCTTTTATCTTGACAGAGAGCTATGTTAAAGCTCAGCAGGGGTCAGAAAGCTGCAGACACAGTGAACCCACATTCTGTTCAGAACGGCAGAGCAATGAATCTTCATTACCAGCTGCAGTCTGCCTCCTGTGTTTCCTGGAAAAAATGATGGAATCTGTTAGCTCCCAAAGCAAGCCACTGAGGCATGGTCCTCCCCAGCCTACCACCTGGAGCTGTGTAACTCCTGCCTGGTATCCACACAACCTTCTCACGTGGCTTAGAGAGAGAAAGACTGCTGAGTGAGTTGTGTAAACACACAGAAGGGATTGAGACAAGACAGTGGGGAAAGACATGAGGGTGTGGTAAACAGAAAACAAATGGAACAACTATTAAATAATTCAGGACAATTGCCTGAAGGAAAACAGACATTGAATGGTGTGGAGCAGATAAATAGATCAAGGTATAAAACAAAGCAAGGAAAGGAGTCGGGAGAAGGAGGAAATAAAAGACCTCACCCATGGGAGACAAGCAGGAAGGTATTTGCTAGTTAGGGCAGGATATTAATAACTGGGTATTGAATACAGAAGACACAGCATATAATTTCCAAGCAGCCTCTGAAGAAGCCCTCAGCAGTGTCTTCTTGTTTTCTGTATAGGTTTGTAATGCCTTCAGAAAGCTGATTTCCCAGGAGAGTTTCAAGATTCTTTAGCAAAAATAAGTACTATGCCTACAGAGCAAAGAGAAACTTCCAGAAGCAAGGGACCTCTAGCAGAGAACAGAGAGAAGTTCAAGTTTCTAAACTTGGGACACACACATTCTGAATTCAACCATCTAGCCTAACAATGTAGAATTTGCTCAGCTGATAATTTCAACACAAGGAAAGTTGACCAAGGATGATTATTAAGCCTTGGTATTAAATGGCTTTCATACACAAATAGATTAGCCATTTAACGAAGTCTATTCTTGCAGTAACTGTGTAATGATCACAATGAGTATGAGACAGTCAGAAGGCAAATCTTGTTTGGCAAGAAGTAACATATATGGGAACCTGTCAAAATGGCTCTACAAGCAAAAACTTGCTATCGAGCTTAATAACCTGAATTCAACTTTCAGGACCAACATGATGGAAAAAAAAAACAAGTTCTTGTTTGTTTTGTTTTGTTTTTTGAGACAGGGTTTCTCTGTGTAGCCCTGGCTGTCCTGAAACTCACTCTGTAGACCAGGCTGGACTTCAACTCACAAATCCACCTGCCTCTACCTCCCAAGTGCTGGGATTAAAGGAGTGTGCCACCACTGCCCAGCTACAAGTTCTTGAAAGATGTCCTCTGAGTTCCATATGCATTCTGTGGCACCCCACAAACAAAATATATACAAATATGATCAACTAAATATACATAAACATAAATGTGTATACTGTTGAGATGGCTCAGTAGATTTGAAGTGTTTGCAATGCAAACATGACCAGTTAGGATCTATCCTGGTTTGTCCCAGTGTTAGTGAAAGCTGTTCTTCGTCCTCTATGTGCATGCGCACACACATATATGTATATGTATTATTGGACATCTGCTATACACCAGTTTGTGTTCCTTCAAAATTAGTAAAGAAAAAAGTGAAGAAAGTCTATGATTTTCATTGTAGCAAACACTTGGCTTGATATTGGGGTAAAAATACAATACATTTGTCTCGAATATTATTCTATACCTCCTGCTATATATTCCTCAATATAGTATTTCTCAATTTTTATCAATTAGAGATTTTCTTCATAATCTTGTGTCTCTATAGAAGGGCAATGCCACATAAAAACTGCATATCTCTTAGCTTTTGTGTGGTTATTTCTCACCCTTCAAGAATAAATACTTATATTCTCATGGGAACATTTGAGTCCCATTGAAATACCAAACAAGTTCTCACAGTTCACTGAATAAAAGTTTGCCTCAAAACATCTAGATTCAGTAAATCCTGAGCACAAATGTGCCAGATATTGAAATATACCTTGATGCCACTAGGTGCATACTTGAGATTCCTTCTCCCCACCTGGCACTCTTGGCATACAGGGTCAATAAACACACAGGTCTACCCTAACATAGTAAGTGATAGAGGACCACTATTTCAGGATACCTCATTTTGTAGAGTGTGAATGTCATTATAGATAGGGTGTGAAGGAAGACATCTAAGAGAAGGCAACTCAGTTGTTTTATGGGCTGAGAAAAGTCAGTCCATAAGAAGGGCAATGGTCCTCATGCCCTCGACTCCAGACTAACAGGGCTTATCTGTCATCTTGAAACTTCTTACTTTTTTTTAAAATTTTTTATTGGATATTTTATTTATTTACATTTCAGATGTCATCCCCTTTTCCCATGTCTTCTCCCTAGAACCCCCATCCCATCCCCCCTCCTACTTTTTGCTTTTATACCATTTAAATTACATGTGTGTATTAAGGTCAGTTCTAGGTTAAGGGTATGGCAATACAATAGATGCAAATAGTCAAGGAACAAGCAAGAAAATAAACACAAATAGTCAAAGAACAAGCCAGGCATTAAACACAATTCCATGAAACTCCTATGATCATTGTTTTTAAGGGCTTATCATGATGACCAAAATATCTGAGCCAACTTTCCTGTACTAGCCCAAAGTCATTTTCATGTCTGAAGCCTACTTCCTTATTCTAGCCTAGAATTTAGATTCCTGTCTAAACTTACTTTTTTGTTCTATTCTAATATTTAGATTTTTACCTGAAATTACTTCTTTGTTCTAGCCTAAGACTTAGATTCCTTCCTGAAATTACTTCTTTATTCTAGCCTGAAGTAAGATTCCTGCCTGAAGCCTACTTCCTTGTCCTTGGTCAATTTCATATTCCTGCCAAACAGCCCATTTCCTTGCCCTTGGCCCATGTCAGATTCTTGCCAAGCAGCCCCAAATGTTCTGTGCCTCTCCTCCTTTTTAATTTCATTTACAAGACTGAGTCTGTCTTAGGTCATTTTGACAAGAATTCCTTCCTTACCCATCATTGAATATGCATTATCAAAAGCAATGCACTTCTGTCTTAGGTTGGTAAGGCTCTGTGCAGAATTTTACCAGTCCTTGGCTTGCCAGCCTGTTCATTTAACAACTCTGTCTGGGGCTCCATTTTCAGGTTCAAACCATGTACTTTGGCTGCCAACATGCTGATGTTGTTAAAGACAAGCTTTAACACAATGGATGGGAATAAAAATATTCCCAGGACAAAAAGAGCTAGTATGATCAAGCTATATATGCCACTCTTGAAGTTTGACCAAAATAGAAATACTGACCTCAGGCCTTGGGTAATTTTGTCAGCAGTATCTACTGCATCAATAAGAGTAGCATTCTTTAAATTCATAAGCTCACTATGTTATGTTAAAACATCCAGAGAGGTGTTAGAATTATGCCAAATACACTGCAAAATATCTTTAAACTTTTTCCTAATTATAATGACTACCACTGTAAATTTTAGAACTAGCATGAATCCAGTGGTATTTGGCAAGACACTCAACATGGCTCCTTACCCTTAAATTCTGAACCTCCTGTCAATAATTTGAATAGGATAAAGAGCATCAATTCATTCTTCCAAATGCCTATTTAAACCCTCTTGTATATTCAACACATTAAGTAACATTTTTTTGCTCAATGATTAACAAAAGTAGCTTTCTTAACTTCTTGTGTCACAGCAATTGCAGAAGCAGTGGTGCTAGCAATTAATGTAATTAAAGCTATAATACCAGCAAAAATCAAGCCCACTACCCTCTTGCTTCTACTTAAAACCTGACTCATTTCTTCCAGTACTTGCAACCTAATTTTAAAATACCAAGGTTCTGTGATACTCGGATCACTAAAACAAAAGCTGGTTGATAGACCTCCATAACTGACATGCTGGATTTCAAAACACAAACACAATTAGAAGATGTACAATCAATGTAACTTACATTAAATTCTGTAGAAGAAACAAAAGCAATTTTAACTGGACAATTAAAGGAGCATTAACACATGTGCTAACAACTGTTTGAAATCCAGATCCTGCCCCAACCTTATCTCTTGCTAACATAACATCATAAAGAACTGCAGCTAATTTCCATATATGTCTCTAAAAATGTCCATAATGAGACTTCTAAATGAAGAATGCTATTTCCGGTATTGAATTGATTTCTAGACTAATCCATGATTGAATCTGAATAACTGGTCACATTTACTAACAATACAAGAGGCATTATAACTTCTCTTTTTGATTCTCTGTTCCACAAGGTCTAAAAACTTGAGGCAAGGCAGCTTGTCCAATCAGGAATATAGGTAAGCATTGGTGGGTCAGGAGCATATGTCCAGTACAGCTTCCCATTCACCATTGTCAGGGCACTCAGCAAACTCACAGGTCAGCATCATTCTTTGTGCCGGCATCAGCATGTCTCACTCATCACTCTGGCAGCCACCATGCTCATTCAGCATCCTGAAGAAAAAAAATAAACATGCCCTCCTCCCCATATTTAATACCTAACCGGAATCATGCCTTATGGCAGTAAGTGGATTCATCCATTTCACCTATGTATAAATGTGTCTAATTGTAGAATGCCATAGATATTGAACAGAAAGTTCCTTGGCATCCACTTTTTTTAAAAAAAAAATAAAATAAAAACTTAAAAAAAATGATTTAAATAAATTTGTGGTGCAGAGGAATATATCTCTCCCTTTTTATTTTATGATGATATTGTGTTAAAGTTTCATGGGCCCCTTCCACAGTCTCACAATTAGAAGGAATTCCAGTAATAAGGGTGATGTTAAATTGCTGCTAAAATATCTCAAATGTTCGACTGCAATAGTCAGTTCCATTATCTGGGTTGTTTATTTGTTTGTTTGTTTGCGTTTCTTTCTTTTTTATTATTGGATACTTTATATATCTACATTTCAGATGTTATTCCCTTTCCACATCCCCCTCCCAGAAGCCCCTTAACTCATTTTCCCTTCTTCTATTTCTATGAGGGTGTGTCCCCACCCATGCACCCACTTCCACCTCCCTGCTCCCGAATTCCCCCTCTCTGAGGCATCCAGCCTTCAAGGGACCAAGGCCTTCCTCTCTCTCCAGCTGTATATGTAGAGGATGGACTTGTCTTGAAACTTCTTAAAAACTCACATTCTGAGGCCTCATCCAGACTTAAAGAAGAAACCCCATGGGTATAGAAGAGCAGATTTTTACTAAGAAGCCTTTCTGTACTTCTGAGAAATGCTGAATCAAACCATTTGACCTCTCAGAGCAGAGTTTACCTATTTATGAAGTGACAGTGATGGTTTTTCTGTAGATTATCCATGACTATAGGATTTATATGTTTCTAGAGAACCTTTAAGAGTTCCAGAAGCAACACGAAAGACGTTGTGAGGAGAGTTAGCTAAACTCACTGATTAGGCTTGATCAATCATCCACCTACAAAGGCTGAAGAAACTGGAGACTGGATGTATATTCATACCATATTCATGACATGTGTTATGATACCTGTGAAATTCTCTTTCTCTCTCTCTCTCTCTCTCTCTCTCTCTCTCTCTCTCTCTCTCTCTCATACACACACACACACACACACACACACACACACAGGCACATGCACACACACATATGTGCACATGCACACAAAAACACACACACACCCTACTGTGAGAAAAGAAAACTGAGTGAGCCTTATAATCTCAAACTATATTATCATTAAGCAAGCACATGACTATACCCTGAACCCGCCTGTCACATCTATGCTAGATGCTAGTAAATTTATTGTGTAAGGATTTTGCATAAGAAATGCTAAAAGAATATCCACTTTCTTCTATTCTGTGGTTCAGAGATAACAGTAGGGTCAAAGAATAAACAATCCAAACCCATACCCATTGACATGTTCACTGAAAAGTAAGTGAAATCAAGTGTCACACAAATGTGTGCTTAGTAAGTCACTGCCAGTGGTCCAGACAAAATTAAGCAGCAGTGGCTAACAATAAAAAAAAAATGAGAGATGAAACTGCCTCTCTCCTCAGGTCCCCAAGGCAATCCAATTCTCTGGGCTCCATTACTGTCTCATATGTGCCTTCAGTTTCACCTGTGTGTTCAGCAAGTGATCATAATTTGACTCATAGCTATTACACACACACACACACACACACACACACACACACACACACACACAGCACTTTTCAAGTTTCTGGGGTGTTTTCATGGTCTCATGAAGGAAATATTCTCTAAAGTTTTTTAATTCTTAGTTTCCTAATTCTTTAGTCTTGGTGACATTCATATTTACGCTTCAGACATATCTATCGAGATCTATTTAGATCTTGAAGCTACTAAAATAATGGAATTTTAAAATTCTAAGTTTGTGTTCTATGATCACATGGAAATAGAATTCCTGGTAGACATGAGCATAAAGCAGAGCTCTGGGATGCACATGGTTCAGAAACCAAGAAAAGTAGTTGATAAAGAGCACTGAGATACAAGAAAAGACCTTGGGCATGGTGTTGCTGGAGAACAAAGGGATTTAGAGACAAATCAGTGCCGTTTGTATTATTCTGCTCAGAAGTTAAATCTGAGGGAGAAAGAAAATTACTAAATAGTTGGCAGGATTATTATTGTGGTAATCTTGTTAATGTCATATTTAAAATTGGTGAAGGATGCTCTTCTCCAGGCACCATGAGACCCTGGCCATCTTACTCATCCAGCTGTGATCATCAGAGAAAGACTTATAACAGATCAGGACTTTTGACATTCTGTCATTGAAGCAGATATCAGCTTTCATCAGAGGCTCCAGCTACTCATTCTCTCTTGCTCTACTTTCCCCCACCCACAGCTGATGTAATCCTGCCCTAGTCGTATGTTGTATGTGATCCTTTATGTCACAGCATAAAGGAGCTGGAAGAGCAAATGAAGAGGGAACTCCAACTGGGCAGCTTTCAGCTAGGTTGGGACATTTTTGTGATGTGACTGTTTGGAGGTCATTCACACTCCTTTAGGTAGCCCGTCACCCATATTCCTCTAAGGAACTCTAATTAATAAACTGCTGTTTCACTGTGCTATACTTAGATGGAACTGTTTCAAATCCTTGCTTCAGGATCCAGGGAGAAAATTTTTCACATGTCTCAAGGAAAGGCCATTAGTTGTATCCACCTGGGATGGTGTCACCATTGCCACAAAGTTGAAAGAAAACAGTCTGGGGAAGTTGCTACTGGTCTTGGGCAGAAAGGACAGGCTGTGTTCCAGGGAAAGTGTGGTGACCACAGAGACGGAAGCAGGAAACCAAAAATGACCACATTCTGGAAGATGATACTGAAGCCCTTAGCCAAAACTTCAAAAGTTATTGGGAAGAACTCCAATAGCTTACGGGGACAGGGGAAACAAATACAAGTATTAATTGGGTAAATATCTGAATCTAATAGTTCAAAAGGGACCAGAAGTGGGATCACATATTTTTCCTGAACATATGCTGGCCATTTTTTACCAAATTTGAAAGACTGGAAGTTGGACCAAAAAACATACAAGAATGTATAGAAAGGAAGAGAAAACATTTGGGACTGGCAAGAAATTCAGTGGATAAATCTAACCTGTAGAGGTTTCTGTCAAAGTAGAAGTTGGTGAAATACTTGTGGACTTCTACCGTAACCCAATCTATGTTCAGACTTCAGAGAGTAAGAGAATTTAGTTGAAGCATTCTGCCTATGTGGAGATGATCTCTTCAAAATGATGACCAGGCCTTCAAATATAATGTTGCTTGATATCAGCTAACAAATTCTCTTCTCTCAAGGTAAGTGGAGAGGTAAGCAATAGG
Source organism: Rhabdomys pumilio (assembly GCA_030674055.1). Classification (NCBI taxonomy): domain Eukaryota; kingdom Metazoa; phylum Chordata; class Mammalia; order Rodentia; family Muridae; genus Rhabdomys; species Rhabdomys pumilio. The sequence continues at coordinate 75,240,711 of JANHMN010000010.1, forward strand.
AAAGTAATAGGTAAGTAACAGTAAGTAATAGGAAAGTGTTTGAGCGTTTGTCTTCTCATAATTTTACTGACCTGATTGAAAGACTATAAGCAAACTGAATCCAGAGATTGTTGCTGGAGATTATATATATATATATATATATATATGTATATATATATATATATATATATATATATATATATATATATATATATGCTGTGGGTCCAACAGAAGGAGGCTTGAAATAGCAATAACTAGAAAAGAGGTGCTGCTGAGACTCCTTCTTTAGCCTCATGCATTATGTCTTTGTTTTAAAAGAGGCAAAATCTAAGGAAGGAACTGGAACAATTTGCTCTGGGCTGGTGACAAATCCTATGGCTGGCTCATTGCAAGAAACACTACTTTCTTACTCCCTGTCAGCTTTCTCACACCCTGTCAACTTACTCTTCCCTTTGCTGTTGCATCAAGAGTATTAAAACTCCTTAAGGATTGATGTGACTTAAATAGGCATTGGGAACCTACTTTGTAGTAAACTAAATTTTAATGATTTTTGTTTCTGCAACTGTAAAACTCACAATCCAGTGAGGGACATATACATGCACATGCATAAAAATTAAAATAAACAATACAGTTGAATAAATTTTGTGATCTAGCTTTAAGAAGTTCATCTTTTATGTATGCATTTGAGTTTGAGGAAATGTTATCTGTGTGATTGAAATCAATAGCTTAAGATTTTTAAAAGTATGAGACAAAGTTGATAACACAGAGAATTTGTGGGGACATATTTTCTAGCACTGGGTATACTGTAAAGTCATCATAGGACAAGATCCCTGGCAGAGAGTTGGGGAATTAGCTGTAAAAAGTTCAGTCTCAGCTTATAGACAGTGTTTATTCCACAGCACAGGAAGGAGAAAGCATTGGAGGACCCTGAGTTCTGCTTCTTCCAGAAAGGTGGGTTTTCTCACTGTTCCACTTCTGTGTGAGTGCTATAGACAGGAACATCGCAAACTAAACTTTCTGGTGTCAATTTATAAACCTGTAACAAAGTCTTGGGCAGGATTTCAGAAAGTGAGTTATCAATTAAGGCTTGAGAGACACCATTGCATTAAAAAAACATTCAAACAGATGTAGTTTTTTTTTTTAGGACAAAAATATTGTACTTGTTTATTTTTTATACAATATTTGGTACATTTTCTTTTCCTTTACCTAACTCCATTCAAATCCTTCCTACCTACCCACTCCTCAAATGCATGTTCTTTCTGTCTCTCAAAATAAATAAATACAGAAATAAATCCAAAGAAAGAAAACCAGTAAGACAAAACACACATAATTTAAAAAGAAATTTAAAAAGTGTGCAAAATAAGCATGAAATCTCTGATAGCATTTTCAAGACCTGCAAAGGCTCAAATCAGACACTCTTCCTGTGAAAAAGAAGTGGACAAAAAGCCCACGCCCAACCTAGAAGCTGTTTGTAATTGATATCTTCTGGGAGGGGTTGGGGTTGTCATTCTCCAATGGGTGTCACTGAGTGTACAGGCCACCCTCCAGGACAAGCCTCATATGAAGGAATAGTTGTCCAATTACAAGCAAGGAGATTATGTAATTCATCAAGATACATAGAAAAATGACTCCTTTCCTTTTTTATACTTCTTCAGACTGGCTAGAGAAGATTAGAAATCACATAATAATTGTGTTGTTAGTAAGCATTTATAAGGAAACAGACTGATAGGAAGATGGATATATGTGAGAACTTTTTGCCTTAGCCCTCGGCTCCTGAAGATGGTCCTTGGGAGTAGGGCATAATAAGGCTCAGAATCCATGACACAGACTGTAGGAATTAGGTGAGAAGCAGAAGCAGACTCATTTATGAGAATTAGGGGTTGCTCTTATATCTTCCACACATACCTCATTGGTCCATGACATCTTGCTCCTTGTTGCTGGCAACATCTGATTGGCTGGCCAGGTCATGTGCTATGCCATCATTTGTCACCATGTGCCAGGCAAATCTAAAGGCTGTAAAATGAGGATTCAGTCATTGTGTGCTCATGAGCCATGATGGGCTGCTAGTCAGGTTATACTGTCTCATTCCTCCTACAAGAATTTACACATACAGTCATGGAAGTAAAGAAATCCCATAGTTTTTGCAAATGAGGAACAATTGGCATGAGTTGGCCCTAGTTTGCAAGGTGGAAGATACTTTGATTCCCTTCCCTGATTCCTTTCCCTGCTTAAAGCATGAAAGTGCAGTGGTGATCACTGGTTGTAAAAGCTCATGACAGAAATTGCATATTTCTGAGTGGGAGAAATTGATGTTTTCAATAGAATAACATAAAATATACCCGTTCTCTACATTTTTATTTTGCGATGCTCAATAATTGGATGATGTCTGCTGCCCAAATTGGTAGGAGACTCCCTCTCTCGATCAACTGTTTCAAATGCTAACCTAGTACAATATAGCTTACATTCACACCCAGAAAAATATTTTACTAACTCTACCTGGGTATCTCTTAACACAGTCAAGTTAATGAATAAAAATGAGCAAACATGATTATTCAATCAGACACAGGGAGCTGAAGCCACAGCAACAGCTCCTAGTAGACAGTAAGTCTTTCATAATTCAATAAGCATGAACTATAGCCTTTCTTCATGCCAGGCACAAGTTTTATCTTAGAGAAATAGAAAGCCAAAGAAGGAGTGTCGTAATCTAAGCCAGTGGTTCTCAACCTCCCTAATGTTGCATAGTTTCTTGTGCTGTGGTGACACCCAACCATAAAATTATTTCTTTGCTATTTCAAAACTGTGATTTTGCCTCTGTTATGAATCGTAATGTAAGTATCTGATATGCTGGATATCTGATATGCAATCCCCAAGGGGTTGCAACCCAAAGGTTGAGGATTACTGTTTTAATCAAAGCAAAATGCATTCTTTTAGTTCACAGTAACACATATAGCAGGATCATAGAGATGTGCTACCCTAGACTGTTACCTCAGAAGATGTTAACAGGCAACACTGCCAGGTCTGGAGCCTGACACTTCATAATTAAAGAGCATAAGATCAAGTTCATGGTTATAAGATCAAGAAAATTGTGGAGTAAAGCTAAAATGTCTCTCCATCAGTGTACTCCTGTCCCTCCATTTGTACTATGTTCTTTTCACTGGAAGATGTGGAAGCTAGTCTTCCAAGTCTTCCAAGTGTAAGTGACAGAGCACATATTCCTGTCACCCCAATCTCCCACCTAGCATGTTCTGTGCATTTTGAATTTATGACTGAATTTCTATTAGTTCCCCACAGTCTTCACTAGATTAAAGCTGCATCAGAAATTGTTTTTTTTTCTACTCTTGCCCCTGAAGAGTGTAATAAAAAAATAATTCACTAAATCTAGCAAAATAGCAATAAGATCTCAAACTTTGGGGCATGGGTACAACTGTGCTGTTTGGGAAGAAAACTAAAACTATTGACAGCTGAGCCAATCAGATTACATATTACTATTTACAAGCTCTAGGATGAAAGCCAATCCTCCACTCTGTGTGGAACCAAGTTCACCACCAAGGAAAACATGTCTCAAGGGTAAATTTCATTGTTTTATTTCCTTTGTAGGTACTATAATTTTTTGTGAAATAGAATGTTTCAAAAGGTTGTTTCATAACTTTTTTTTCATTGTAGGTTGGGAACCCTTGGTAAACCTAGATTTGAAACCATTTTTTTTCCTCAGATTCACTGGCTGCACTATGTGTCTAAAATTGAACAGATCACCTGCTCTAGATTTATGGTCCCTTGGTTGTAATAAAAGGAATACTAATTCCATGCTCCTGGGCAGCTTTTAAAGGGAAAAAAAGTAGGATCTCACTTATAGAACAGCTTACTATGCACACCAGACTAACAAAATCCATTTTTAAGAACCATAGTGACTGAGGGAGGCATTTCATTTGAGGCTGTAATGTTGTCAACCCCTGTCTTCAGCAATCATATTTCCTAAAGCATGCCCTTCCTTGACCTTGGCTTATAGATCTTTCTACAATTGTTTTTATAAACTTAAATACCAAAACAAAATGAAACAAGACTTTGATCTCTGGATCCTCCACATCAAATTATCCAGTTTGACATAAGTGGACAAAATGTGTGTACCCTAATGACTTGATTTTTTTTATCTCATTTCTGCATTTATACCATTCTGAAATTCTTCTAACTGCTGGGATGGACATTTATTGACAAATGACATCACCCCTGCTTCCTTCTCTGAAAGACTTAGGCATCTTCCCCCAAAGGAAGAAGCTTTGCAAATGTTCTATGTTCACCTATGGGATGCCCCTTTATACTTCTTTTAAGTCCTTATTTTCATTAACACTATCACAGTCCAGCACTTCTTCGAGGCACCTCTTGCATTCACTCTTTCCCTATTCCTAGTTTGAATTACCCTTTGAGTTCTTAACAGTTTCTAATCTAACTTACAATGTGAATATTATTGTCACCATTTCTAATGGACACCTAACATTTCAGTTTGCTTGAGTTTTTCCAGATAAAAATTTTATTACCCCTGAGAAAGAAAAACAACTTTATCTATGATTTTTTCAAATTGTTCAAAAACCTGTAAAATGCAATATATTTAGAAGGTTTTCAATAACTATTGAAAGAAAAGGAAAGGAAGACAAAGGGAAAAGAGGAGTGGAGGAACTACTCTCATTATCATTTAGTAAACAATCTTTCATTCCTGTCTCAAAGATCTTAATGAGAACTAAGATATTCATCATGCAGACAAGGGAAAAAAAGTTGAGGTTATATTGCTTTGTCTTGCAAACTATAAAAGTGAATTTAGCCACTTTGTATAATGACAGGAGTTTTAAATTATTTATGGTGTTGGGGGATTAAGCAAGCACACTGTAAATAGATACAGAACAGCCCTTAGATGACCAATCATTCTGGTTATTCTTTTCTTTTTGTTCATTCACTGTGTTTTCAGAATCATGTCTCTTCTATCTCCTAGTCCTATTCCTCTTTATTTTCTAACACCTATTATCTCTTAACCAACTAAGTTATCTATGAGTGATCTGTAGAAAAGAATTGCACCAGATTACCAGCTGAGAGCAGCTCCTGTAAGTGCATATGAGAGGCTGGCCCAGAACACCAGTTCAGCTAGTAAAAGGAAGTGTTGAAAGTTTCAAGCGCAGCTACCCATCCCAACAAATATTAGGCAACACAATTTGGACCTTTTCTTCAAGTGATGTGGCCTGAGCAAGAAACAAGGTTGGCAGATATCAACTGTTAATCTGATTGATATGTACAGCTCAGTAAGATGTGGGAACCACTGATGGACTTTTAGCCAGAGAGGTAACAAGTGACAGCAGAATTTTGGAAAAACAGAAAATAGACTATTAACCATGTGCTCTAGGAAAGCAACATGTGCTACATCTCATTACAGGTTTCCATGGCAAAGTTAAGATACAATGAGCAGTTTACTATTTTGCTCATACATTTGACAAAATATCTAAGAGAAAACAACTCAAAGGAAGGAGGGTTTGTTATTGTTGTTATTGTTTTTGCTGTTGTCATTTGTGGCCCCAGTTAAAAGGTACAGTTACTTCCTTACAGTACAGTCACTGTAAGAAAGGCATTATGGCAAATTATAACTCTCAGCTGTGGAAACAGAGCATGAACCTGCTTCCCCACAGCTCCGTAGACCAGGAGGCAGAATGAAATGATTCTGAACTCTCATCTGGATGTTCACCTTTTCCCTTCCACTAAGACTGGACATCCAGACTGAGAAAATTTCACCAATAACCAACATTTAGCTCTCCATTCTTAGTGAATCACTACCAAAAATGCCCTCACATTCATGTTCAGAAGTGTCTTCTACATAATTTCCAATTCAGTTTGATTACAATGAAGACTAACCTTCATAGGCAATGTGCAAAATATAACATTAAATGGAAATTTATGAGTTATTTTCAGAAGTGTAAGGAGTTGAAGATTAGTATTTATTGGCTCACAGAAACACAAAGGCTTTTTCTATTTCTGAAATTTTAGGAACATTTGTACTAACTTCTTAACACAAGTCTTACAAGTATCACAAGCATAGAAAACAGCTGTTTAAAGGGTTGTGAAGATTTAGTACTTCTGGGCCTTTGCAAATGACAAGGTATAGACTTCTCTGTATAGCCATGTGTCTAACACTGAGACAAATGTTTTTGTTGTTTGTTTGTTTGTTTGTTTTTACTAAGAGGAAAAACAATATTAAAAGATGTAAATTCTTTTTGCTCCTTGGGTTTGCCTTTGGAACAAGAAGTCTTTGTATTCTGGGCAGCAGAGCAGTACAAAATCCATTTGTTTACACACATATAAACCTAATCCTTTTTTGTGAAGAATAGCAATAGTTCTCTTTTTAAATGAGGAGATTCATGCTGGATGTCAGTTTTAAAGTGATGAAAAACGTAGAGTGTATGGAAAATGAAAACTGGTTCTTGCCATATGGCGAATAGCAGCAAGTTTGCTTAGGAAATTGACCTTAATCTCCAAGGGGTTTGAACAGGATTCTTTTGAAAGAATATGTGTTTGTACCAGTTGCCTAGTCTGGATTCCAGAATTAACTCAAGAAAACGCTGTATCCTTTCTGGAGGATACAGCAAAGGTGCTGGCAATGTCCACAGGCAAGCAGTGATCTACTGGTAAGAGACCAGTAGACTAAAGACTGAGTTGCACAAGTAACAAGTGGACCTAAAGAAATTCAGTCTTGGAAATAAGAAAGAATAGGCCGAAGTTCATTTGGCATCCAGAAGCCAAAGCTGAGCTGTTACTACCTGAATCTTACCGGTACAATAACAGCAATGTACAGGCTCAGATGTTGAAAGCTTAGGCCTCAGATGGTGCTACCAGTATCAGATGATTGAATTGTGAGGGCACTAAGCTCATAAATAAATCAGACCATTGATGAGCTGATGCGTTCATAACTGAATGTTCATTAGGAGTTGGAGCCTAGGTGGGGAAATAAGTCGCTGACATCTGCCTTTGAAGGAAGGAGTCTTTTGCAAGACACCCTTGTGCTTCTCTGGCTGTTTCTCAGTTTCCATGTAGTGAGACACTTACTCTCTTACATCACTAGTTACATCTTAGTCACTAGTTATTTCACTTTTCCTCGAGAACATAGCAATATAGCCACCCCCAAGTTACACTGAAATCCCTGGAACCATAAGGCAAGATAAGCTTTCTCATCTTTTAAGTAACTTCTTCCAGTTGTTGTATCAGTTAGTCCACAGTAAAGGCTGCCTCATGCAGAATGTTGGTCTGAGGTAAGGAGTGGGGCACTGTATGTCCTCATTCTTAAGAAGCCTTTGAAATTAGTTTATAGAAAAGGTTTGAAAAGATGTAATCCCATAGGCCAGGGAAGCCCAAAACTGCTTAAGTAAACTTAATAGATGATGCCAGTGTAAGTTACAATGGCCAGAATGCTGATAAGAATGTGAACAGTAAACACTGTCCTCCTGAGAGTTCAGACAAAAACAGAGATTCTTTTGGGAACTGGAATTAGAAGCATGTGTTCATTCCTCATGGCGACAAGTTCCCAAGACATGGCTTAAGGGAAGAAGAAGCATTTATTCTGACTCACTGTTTGAGAGGCTTCTGTTTAGTTACATGTCTCTGATATTCTGGTTGTTTCCCCATTTTCAACCACCCAGGCACTCTGTGGCTACTGAAGCTACACTCCTGCTGGTGGCACAGTTTGGAACTAGCCACTCATTGCTAGAAACCTGGACTGTGTACTGAGGAAAGCTGCAGGTAGAAAGTAAAGTCAGCTGTGGACAATGGCACAAATGAGTTGCATCTGCAAGGTCAGTAGGTCAGGGCTACACAAGCCTTTGGAGCTCCTGTCTGTGAGCATTCTGAATACTAACCATGTCATTATAGAATTCAGTGTTCCTCCTCCTGGATTCTAGTCTAGGTCTTCCCTTTTATACCCTCTAATAAGACCTCATGGCTGGCTAATGGCTTGCCTTTGATCTCAGATGAGACTATGATTTGGATTTAAATGTTAGAACAAAGTCCAATGAGACTTGAGGACTTAGGAGCTAGACCAAATGTGCTTCACACTACAGGACAGACACAAACCATTTAGGCCCAGTAGCTTGTGATTTCAATATGAAATAGTCCCTAAACACTTAAGAAGACCTGGGTTCCAGTTGGTGATTCTATTGAAAAGGTGCTATTTTATCGACAAATGAAGCCATTGATGTCACAGCTGAATGGGCTTAGTAGGAAGTGTAACCTCCATGGAGAGTGGGATGACTGGGAGGATGATTACCTTATCCTGAACTCTTCTCTTTCTGCTGCACAGTTATCATGAAGTGAGTTTCTCCACTTACTTAGGCAAACAGCAATGGAGTCAGGTGACTTTGGGCTGAAACAACTGAAATAAAGACCCCAAATGAGCATTCCATTTTTTTGTGTTGACTCTTTTTGCTTATTTCTCACAGCAACAACAGGTTAACCAATACACAAACAGGAAGAAAGAATGAAGCCAAGGAAGGGCAGAATGTTCCATGGTTTCAGTGGACATTAAGATGCTGAGCCAAGACCTTTATTCCAGGACTTAACTGATGTGAGAGCTCCAGAGAATGACTTATAATCAATGTGATTGGACCTATTGTAGGCTTCCACTCTTTAGGATGCATGAGTTATACCTGCAATTAGCAGATTATTGGTTCCTTTTTTCAACTGGTGAAACAAGATACTTAACATAAATAATGTTAAGGAAGATAAATTTATTTTAGCTCATGTTCCTGAAAGACTTCAGTTTCTCGTGGCAGGGAAGCCAGGGCAGCAAGCACCACCAAATCTGTGACAATGATGGTGGACAAGCAGGCAGAGAACAAGACTTGTTATAAAAGATTGGGCTATAACCACAAAGACACCCCCTCCATTACATCTGCCAGCTAGGCTCCACCTCCTGAAGGAACCACAGCTACCCAAAATAGCACAGCCATCTGGATACCAAATGTAGAAGCTTATGAGTCTGTGTGGGACCTGTCTGTTTCAAACCTTACCCAAGTATAACCCCTAATAGAAGATTATTACTGTGTTCACAGAATAACAATGTAATTCATACTCACCTAGGATGGAAAGAAACTAAAGATGGAAAGAGAAATATTTGATAGCACTGCCTTGAGATAAGAGTTCTATCAGTATTTTGTCCAAATATTCACATTGAGATATAGTATATATTAATGTGATCTGTTATAATTATGGTTAACTTATTTAGATAATTAGATGTAACTCACTCTGAGATGCAGAATCTATTGAAGACCTCTTTTCTTAACTTGTAATGCTTCCATTAAGCTGGTAAAGTCTTAAGATGTCTAGAAAATTAACACAAGAAATGTATTAATCAAGGGTGAACCCTCCTCTCCACATATGATATTCCCAAAATCTTCTCTGAGAATGTATGATGGTTTCCCTTTTCCTTGCCTATCACATAGAACCAAGCACAACACTTGTAAATCAAGAAACAAGTAGGTGTAGAACTTTCCTTGGTTACAAGGTTAACAAAATGCCTACATTAAACACATCTCCTTCCCCAGTGTAGAATACTTTCTATCATTATACTTTTTTTTTTTTTTACAGTGACATTAACTTCTGAATGTAGGGCAAAATTGAACTATCTCCTAATTTCGAAAACTGGACCAATAAAGGGATAGATGTCCTGAGGGCGTCCTTAGGAAAAAAACTTAAAATAAAATCCAGAAAATTGCACATGTTCAAAAAGCTAACTCAGGCCCATTTTTCTCTGGTCCACTACAACATGAGCTAGGATTTGTAGTCAAAAGCAACTTTCTGGTCTGTAGTTTAACATCATGTATGACTTGGAACAGCCGTTTAGCCTTTCCACACCTCGACTTCTCTAAACTTAAATATTTATGATAAACAGCACATGGATTCATTCTGATGATTAAGTGCAATTGCATGTTTGAAAAGCACTTTCAAAAATATCTTTACTAGTCATAAATGATAACCATCTTAAAGTGTTTGATATGGAATTAAAAACAAACACTAAAATAAACCATGGTGCACTTATAGTGAGGACAAGATGAAAGTGGGATAATATTTTGTAGGAAGAAAAGAATAGCATGTGGAATATCGAAGTCTAAAACAATTGCCTATTTCAACCCATTACTCATGAACACAGGTTTCCTGAGCCAAGAGCAATGCAGAGTCAACAAGCCCTATCAAATACAATTCACCATATTAGGTGTTGTTCAATATTCAGGGCTTACTCTCCAATGTGTCTGTAGTAATGCTCTAGACTCTCAAGGGTCAGAAACATTGGATAAGTGAAGAATTAAGCTCTTGGGAAATCTATTCAACTAAATGTAATCTTAAAAAGAGGTAAAGGAAAAAAATCTCATATAAAAAGTCTTTATAGGCAGTGAAGGGCATGAGCTGGGGATGTGAGCTGTTTTATTTTGCTGTGCACTGTCTGTAAAGCAATCTGTTCTCTTAGAAAATTATTTTTCTGTTGGACTGAAAGCTATTTGTCATTCTAGGCTTCAAATAAAATATTTTTCATAAAATCTCAGGAATGTCATACTGGATCAAACCAATGGTCTCTCTAGTGTCATGCTTTGATTTTGAAAGTGGTACCAAGAGAGAGTTCATGGGAGGACACTGGTTTTCTATTTTAGGGGCTTTAAAACATTCTGACAATGCCACACTTAGACATAGAGCTAGTACTGCAATATCACCCTCGCTCCCATACCTGTGCATTCTTACGTATATAAACTTTCCTCACACCTTGGATTGAATTTCTTTTATTTGAAGCTACTAACCTCAATCCACTAGACTTATTTCATAAGCCACTAATAAGATCACAACCAACAGCTTGAAAAAATTTGTTCTATTTGCTGTCAACCTTACAGGCTAAGGACAAATTCCCAGCACTCCTGTTTAAATCAGGAAGACCTATCAGCAGTGAATTTATCTAAAGTTATGGTTGGGAACAAATTCTTCAAGCATATTTGGTAATCACTCTATACCACAGAGGATTTGTTCTAGAGACTGCTTTCTCTCCACAAATACCCAAATCTGTAGATTAATGTAAATTACTGGACATTTTAGGGAATAATGACAGGAAAAATTATTTCTATGTTCATCACACAAACATTTTTTCTGATATTTTTGATCTGCTAAAATCCAGAGACACAAATACAAAATACTGACTGTACTTACAATATAAAGTGAGACTGACCCTCACTTGTGATTATGTAGCATTAAAAGCTATATAAATATGATGAAAATAGCTAGGTAGCTTGAAGTCCTTAGTAGACTTGGGTTGCTTCCTATTCTGCAGGGTTTCTATCTCTGTGGCAAAGAGGCTACATAGAAAGTTTACCAGAGAATGCCTTTTCATTCTAACCATTTCTAAAGGGTTAACCAACATTTTATTATAAATATTTTCAGGTTCTGATTTGTCAAATACATACTAATTTTGTCATGGATTTTAGTTTTCAAATATGACTATATAATATTATGGGGTTTTCCCCTGTATGCTTTGTATTTAAGTGACCTCATCACATGCTATTTCTGTGTCTCTACTTCAAATCTGTGTGTACTGTTTCTGTTTTGACCAAAAGTGTATGAGAAAATATCATGGGAAACCTTATACCAGCAGATACGACCATCAATTCAAAGTCTGCTATGGAACAAGTGCAAACCATGTTTTAAGAGACCCTAGAGAGTGAAATGTCAAGAAGTAGAGGAGGAGAGACGCGGAGAGATCAAAACACCTCTAAATAAAGAAGAGATCTTAGAGTATATATGACAGCCCCATCTATAAAAACAAACAATTCATTCAATTCTTTCCTGAATTCCCAGTTCACAAATTTATACAAAACAGTAAAATTTTATTATAAGTGTCTAGGTTTTAAGATATGTTGTTATACAGAAATAAAAACTAAAAACAATTGTCGGCATTATATAAATCTGAAGTTTTCTGAACTCACAAAAGAGATTGGAATTGATGATTGACTTGGGGATTTAGTTTATTATACAGGAACAAAATGAGCAGGAATACTGTAACTGTGTAAGTCACATTGTGAAATGCACATTCAAAAACAGTTATGTATAATGGCGTGGTTTACATTTTTTAAATATCTGTATCTTCTTACTACCTGTCTATTTCCTCACTTACATTTTATGTTCTGCTCAGTACTTACTGTGTTTCATGTTCTGCTTGGCATAGGGGAAAAGAGCATTTTAGATGACATTTTCTAGAGATGAGAAAGAACCGTTTTCTCCCTTCAGAATTGCAGGAATTATTCTACAACACTTCACAGTGTTGGAGTTTAAGCTGAATCATTTTGGATGAGAAGTCTAGATGAGGACTTCCAAGAAAAATATGATGTAGAGAGTGAAAGAGTGAGACCCAAGTGAGGGCAGTATTTGCAAAAGTTGGAAGAGATAAAGGCATTATGGGCTGGGTGTATTCTTAGGAGTGGTATAAAAACAAAGGGGGGAGGGGTAGCTTGACTGTTATGGAAGAAGTACAAGTCATGTTTTATGAGAACCTGAAGAGTGAAATGTCAAGAAGAGAGGAGAATTGAGAAGATCAAAACATCCCTAAATAAAAAAGAGATCTTGAAGTTTAAAGGGCTTTAGATGCCATGCTAAGAAATTTAGACATGGACCAGAAAGCATTATGAGCCCACAGTAGTACTTAGAGATGTGTCCTAAGCACATGTTCAAAAAGAGATGCTGTAGAAGAAAGTGCAAGAAGAGCCTGAAATCAAGGTTCCAAGTCCACAGCTTCTGAAACCCAGGACTAATCCAGCATAGACAAGTCCACAGCAACAATGGGATTCTTTCCTGCCTTGTTTGCTCATCAGAGGAGACTCTTCCTATTCTGGCCAACATCCATCTAGTGTCTTACACAAGAAGCCAAGGTGTGGTCAAAAATGAAAGAGAAAATGGTTAGCTAAAATTGCAAAAACTCCAAATAGGAAATGTTATACTGAAGATGGTGTGTATGTGTCTCTGTGTGTGTGTGTGTGTGTGTGTGTGTGTGTGTGTGTGTGTGTGTGT